>JAADXR010000251.1:0-41719 GCA_023337935.1 Elongisporangium anandrum
CTTTTCAATCCTAGCGAGCAGGGCTTTCAGCTCACGATTCACGGTCTCGGACTGCTTCCGGCGCTTGAATTCGCGTGAGACGATGTCTCTCGAGGCGCTCGAATGCTTCGTCAGCGACTGTCGGCTTCCATTTCTGGTTTTCAGACTGCATTTGATCCTTTCAGCTGCGGCAGCGTGGCATGCTGATCTACCATGGGCTCGTCCTATGAAAGATAATTCTCAGCCATGTAGTCTTACAAAAAGAGAGAGTCGCTACGTGTCGCATTTGCCGGACAACTTGATCTTAAAAGAGGAGGGAGTCACTCGGATATGCTGGCGTACGCTAACGAACTCATTAGAGACGACGCCTGCTGTGCCCTAACTCCAGACTTGATATGTGGCCTATAAGCCGCAGTGCGTATCGAGCTCATAGCAACAAGATGACGTCGTTTATGCAGCAGCTCGCAGGACGAAGTGCAGGGCGAGCGGAACGAGTCCACTGGTTGCTATTTGCGAATTCAAATTCATCTCCTGAATGTGAACATATGCATGTGCAAAATAATAATCGTATCCTGTTTCGAGAACTTCGAATGGTCTCATCGTAGATCCGCATGAATATTTACTCTTCTCTTCTCAGCAACTCGTTCAGGATAGCTTGTCAAACGGTTCTCTTCGCCTTTTCGGGGGTAGACGCGTGCAATGCTCTCGCTGTCTTCATTTCGGTTTACTGTATCTCGGCCAACACGAGGATTGTTTTCCTCTCAAACTTCAGATTTTTTGGACGAGTTGTCACAATTTCAGCACATGATATAATGGAATTATTTAGCGCAACGAGCACAGCAAATGAGCTCGTTCCAAGAGTTCACCCTGCGATTCGTCCTGCAGAATCTCTGTGAGCTTTTGCAGTAGTGTGGTCAGCCTGTTGGTATGGAATCGCAACAACTTTCCAGCGGAGCTCGCTGCAACACTTCCATCCGATTGCTGCGCCATGTAGGCAATGTACCAAGTCTGGAGCTGGGACGCAACATACGTGCTCTCTAGTGAAGCAGAGTGCGGTGGCGAAGGTCGAAATATCCGGGTGATGCCTTCTTCTTTCAAGGTCAGGCCTTTGTCCGTCAAACGTGATACCGAGGACCACATGTAGACGATTTGATCCGGCCCAACGCGCTTTCGCATAAGGCCTCTCGTTACGTACGTCTGGCCATCCAGCTGGAAGGTAGCCTGGTAGGACGTTAATGATGGATCAGACTGCACGCAGCATACAATGTCAGCGCACTGGAAGCTGAAATGACATAACGTGCGAACATCGTACCTTGATATTTGCATCATTGTCGCTTTTCTGATGGAACACAGAGTCTGTATCGGCAATACTGTGGGGAAGAGGTGTGCTCGAAGCGCATTCAAACACAGGGCCGAGCGTCTGTTCCACCTTGCGCTGTGTGTGGAATATGCACGACTCTTGATCGTCGAGCCCTGCGCGCTCGAGCAAAGACACCAAATTCAGTTCCAGATGATCAAGGCGACCCACGAGCGACTCTTCCTCGTCGTCAGGCTGTTTGATACGATTGGGAGCAGTGTCTGTGGGCTCGTAGATCAGCAGGATCTCCTATGATACGTGAAGAATCGTCATCAGAGTGAAAACAACAGAGAATTTGCTTTGCTAGAATACCTCTTCTGTAAGGCGGTTGACCAGCGCCTGCTCGGATGACTTGGCTGTCGTTTGCAGCCGCTTAAGGAGCGCTTTGAGCTTGCGATTCCTGGTCTCAGACAGCTTCCGACGTCGGAATTCACGAACCACGGCCTCCATCCATTGGGGCGACGCCGCTGGATAATGGGAGTTAGTCGCCTTCGTAGGTCTCCACTCACCATACAAATGCGCAGCAAAACCAGCGCCGGCATGTGTCATCTTCAGCCTCATGGCCCAAAGCTCCAGCGCTGTGGCCTCGTGTCGTAACTGCTCCAGTTCTGCTTTGACCCGGTCTTGATGTGCCATCTTCTTCGTGCCATTCCTGGCGGATTTCTTGCGTTCTGACAGCTGTGTGTGGTCCACACACAAGAACTCCTCCTTCGGCTCGTGATCGGAAGCGTCGATGAGCGCGAGAGCCTCCTCCAGCGTCGCCAGCGTCTCGCGCTCGTCGTCGAGCGGCAGCAGGAAGCTCATGCTGCTCTGACTTGGCGGTGTTCAGGACGATACACCGGTATATACCGTTACCCGTTAAATAAATACCGGTATAATACCGTAGCTGATCGAATGTTCAAAAAATGAACGAGCTGGTCGGAGAAGAAGCGGAGCTGGAGCATGTGCTGGCGTTCCTGGACGAGTACTGCTCACAGGAGAACAGGGAGCGACAGAGAGCTGCTGAGTGTACGCATGCGAGCGGAGATACAGGCGGCCTGTCGTCCAAATGCAGCAAGCGTTCGCTGCGCTTAGCGTCCAAGACGAGGTATCGCAGCCGCGTCAAGGAGGAATACTCGCGTCTGAGGAGCGACATCCGGCTGCTGGAAACCACGCTGGCACAGTTAAAGCGGAGCCAGTTCGGCTCCCCAGTTGTTCTGGGCGGAAACATGCAATCGCTGCCAGGGTCGCGTGTGCACGAATGCAAGCAGTCAATGGCCGAAGCTGTGCCACGCGAGTACAAGCGCCGGAAGCAGTCCGAGACTGTGAATCACGAGTTGAAAGCGCTGCTGGCTAGCGCCCAAAAGGCGTGTGTCACAGTATCAGCTGCTTGGGATCAAATCCTCACCAAGAAGGTAGGCTGGAAATGCGCCACTCACATTGGAAGCCACTGACCGCGATGTTTTCTCTATCAGAACCTTGCCATGCTGCGTTCGCCACACCCGATCCGTGATTCTATCCAGCGGTGTTGGCTTCCAGGTCAATACCAGTCGGCGGGCTCTCTGTCTATGCGTATCGAGAGACTCGCTTTGGACACCGACTGGCATTTCGGTCGCGCGGGGCTGAAGGGTTCCCATTCGTTTTCCTTTTGCATGAAGCGCGTTGTCGATTCGTCTTTTGACGCAGCCTTTGATATCGCCATGAGCTCTCATCTGTCCTGCAGCAAGGAACACGCCGCATCCTCGTTCCTGCGAGCCTTCGTCTGCGACGACGAGCATGTTTCCAGACAGGTACGATAGTGCGGCGTGTGCTTCGTGCGGAGCCACAACTGATTTCTGCGGTGTATGGTCTAGAAAATCGAGGAAAATGACTCGAAATACATCCGAAAGACCCTGAAGAGCGTCCGATTCGGCCACCAGCAATACAATATGGAAGGCGTGTGCGCAATCCGTGAAGTCAGGGAAGCAGATCGTGTTCGCATCATTTGGTCAACGTTGTTGCTACTACCGAGTGCGTCCACAAGCATTCGAGAAGACTGCATTATAGCTGTAGAGACGGCATGTCTTTCTCCTCCCGCGTGTCTGCTTCAAATCTGGTATCGCGTGTACGCAGAACCTCCATCACCAAACTCGGCGTTTCAGACGGATCTGGAGAATGAATTGCTCAAGGAAAGCGTGTTGCGATCACATTGCCGAACGACGGGCGGGTTCTTCCAGTCAGTCGAAAGCAACATCGCAAATGAAGCCTACAATCCTCGTTGCGTGAAATCATAGTAAAGGCCGCAATGTTAGCGCGTGAGATGAACCGTCGTGCTTCCCTCGCCCACGACGCGTCGACATTGTTGTAGGGGCCAGCAAATACTGCCAAGTTACCTCGATCAGCTGCTCAAATTCAACATCGTTTACAGAGCTTCATCATCTGAGTTTGTAAGGAGTTTGTGCAAATCCACAATGTTGACAGTATAATTTGCAGCAGAACAACCAGCTTTCATTGGTCTTTGAACGATATAAAATGAACATACAGTATTACAACACGTTGACGCGCCAGTTACCACGAAACAATTGACGGAACGGAAACCCGGTTGGACTTGTCCACTGCAGCTTCCAGCAAGACGTTCTCCAGCGCTGAGAAGTACCCCGCAACGTTCCGACTCAACGCCTTCATGCCAATGACCTTGAGCATCTCGAGTTCGCTTGCTGATCCAAAGGCCGATTCTACCTGCTCTGCATGCATGCGATGCCACATCTTGAGCATGATGGATTGCGATGGAGCCATAGGCGACCGCTCGAGCATGATCATGCCCTCGCCCTGGAAGCGCAAACCCTTGTTGGCTACGGCGCCAATTGAAACCCAAGCGTACTCGACGCGGTCTTCGGTTACAAACTTGCGCGTCACAGCGCGAACTGGCAGGTTGTAGGAGCACTGGACGCTCTTGACTACGACCACGTAGCTTTTGTTCACGCCGCCCCCTTCCAGAAATGCGATCTCCTATGAATGGACATTGCATGGTAAGCGCACCATAGCAGAAATATGCCAGAGCTATAGCGCTTACCTTCAACGGAACGTTGGGTATGTCTGTGTAAAGAGCCGCCATCCCATCCCACACGGTGCGATCCGCATTCTCCAAGCTAAGCGGCACAGGTGCGCAGGAAGACGTTACCAGCACAGTTCCCTGCCTGTGATCAGAAACCGAATGTGTATGCAATGCGCGAGGCTCCGGTCCTAATAGGCCTGCGCTGACGAGGTGGATGTCCAATGCAAGGTGAAGCTGATGCACGAGGCCAGATAGCACTCTGGAGATCGGATCGTCCTGGCTTGACTCTGGCGTCTTTGAATAATGCGAAACCATCGCGCTAGAGTCGTATGAGAGCTCAGAGTCCTAACATCGACGCATGTCAGAGCAACTCAACGCATCAATCGCAAGGATAGCAGCGCACCTGTTGATTCGCTCGCCGATTGTAGAGGCTCTCAAGCGTCTTGGCCAGCTTCAGTTGTTTCTCTAGCACACGCCGGAGGTTCCTGTTGGTGATTTCAGATTGCGTGCGGCGCTGATACTGTCGCACAGCCACTAGCTTCCACGTGACCGAGAGCGCAGCCATCGCCATTGTCGGGTCTGGCTGTTTGCCATCGCTGCCGCTCGTAGACGACGGCAGACTGTATGGGCCGTTGGCACTCTTCAGGCGCATTGCTGTGGTCTCCAAGACCTTCACCTCGAGGCGTAATCGCTCCAATTCGGCTTTTCGCTCGCCCCGATTGCGCACGCGAGTCTCAGCGCCGGATCCTTTGCCATTACCGCGTTTCTTTGTCTTGGCCGCAGGCGAAATCGATTCTTCCGCGTTGTGCGCGGTCTCGGGCGGAGTGGCCGGCTGAACCAAGTCTTCGTAGTCGTCCAGGAACGCGAGCGCGTCCTGCAGCGCGACATTGGACAGCGAGTCGTCCAGGAACCTGAAGTCCATCTCTGTCTGGGGTCGTGAACGTGAGAATGACGTCACGGGGGCCACGCAAGACCAGACGCGAGGATGGTGTCACATGTTTGTTTACCTGCCAGTGCCTAAGAGATGTTGAGCGGCGCCTGGCGAGATCTGAGGACCTAACCCGTGTACGTATCAACTCGCATGCGATTGGCTATAAATGACACATTCATTTTAATCACGTAATCTGCAGACGCACTTTGGAAAATGCAGACTGGGGAGCTCACGAACCTGCTGGAGCAGGAGCTCACGAGCGAGACGCTGCGCGAGGCTCTGGCCTTCATCGACGCCTACGAGCTGTCGTCGGCTTCGTCGGATGAGCAGTACGCGTCCCCCAGCTCTCCCAGTATCTCCTCAAGCGGCGACACGGAGTCGCGCACGCGAGACGCAGACACGCCACCAACCAAGGGCCGATCGAAGGATACGCGCAAGCGAACGCGCCTCACCGCGAAGAAAGAGCTGGAGCTATTGCGGCTCGATGTAGAGCGACTGGAAGGCACGCTGAAGCACTTGAAAAGCGGGTCGTTGCGTACGATCCCAGTCTCGCCAGCTCCAGACGCCGCCGCTCCAGTGGCTCTGGATACACAGGTAGCTGCGGTCAGAGCGAGGAACGAGCTGGAGACCATGTGGATGGATATGGCAGTGCGCCAGAACCGGCGGCGTCAACAATCGGAAGCCAAAAACCGGCAATTGAAGCGGTCCATCGCGAAACATCTCAAGATCGCCAAGTACTTGGAAGCGCTGCTCGCACGAAGAACGCATGCAGAGGTAGCGTCTTGCATGATCTATGTCCATATACTGTCATGCTAATCGCTATGTATGGTGCAGGACCGAGAGGCATCTTGTGAACCTAGCTTGAGCGACTTTCGTCATTTGCAATGCCATACGAGAGACGACGAGCTCGTGTTTGCGCACCTCCTGACCCGCTCAGAGCAGTTGTACGCGACCATGGATGTCCACATTGAGCAAGCAGGGCTTCTATTCGTGAATACGGTTGCACCGCACACGAAGCGGAGACAAGACCCCAAGCAGGGAACAGTGCTGGAAATGGTGTCAAGCACGCCGGTGCCGTTTGCGGTGCAGCAGACCGATGACGCCGTCTGGACTGGCCTTTTCAAGGGGGAAGCCAAGAGCCCGCCCGTGCTTACTCAAACACATGTAAGTCAATGCAGTGTGTATTAATCTCTGGGCTCTCTAGCTAATATGCTGCTTGTATCGCTTTTAGAACCGCATCATCACGGAAGAAGGGCTTCAGAAAAACTATCTCATGACGTTCGAGCACGGAGACACCACGTACGATCTGCACAGTCGCACTGTCCTGCGCAAGTACAAGGAGAGCAACCGCATCGTGTACGCGTGGACGACCGTGACCGTTCTTGCCAGCAAGGGCATCCGCTTCTCATCCCAAGCCATGTTGATCATGGAGCCGTCCCTGACGCTCCCGATGAACGCCACGGTGCTGAAAAAATGGCAGCGCCTGTACGTGGATCAGGTGGACGAGACCAAGATCTCACTCGAAGATGCCGACCCACTCATCCAAGGGGTTTTCAAAGCCCAGATTGGCACCACAGTCACCATTTGGTCCTGGCTCGAGAACTATCTGCTGGTCGACGCCCGCGACACCAGACCCCCATGCTCTCGCAAGTAATAAACTAAAATAAATGGCGTTTTAATTGTAATATACGGCTTTAATAATAAACTAAAATAAATGACGTTTTAATCGTAATATACGGCTTTAATATTATTTTTCGGTGTAACAGCAGAAAGATACACTGCCTTTTTGACCAATCAAATCTCGTGAAGATTACGGGCAGAGGATCAAGAGCATTCTGATCGTAATCATGTCGTCATCTGATTGGCTCTTCCTCAAGGATGAGGCGACCTTCACTCACTTCAGTGCAACCGAATTGAATTACTCGTCTTTGATTGGCCAGAGAGAGCATTCTCGGGATGCAGGCTCCTGCTCTCGCGACGCTGCTGGACGATGAGCTCACTAGCGAGACGCTGCATCAGGCGCTCGCGTTCATCGAAGCCTACGAGCAGTCGCCAGCAGGATGCCCAGTCCAGGGATCCACTGCGTCTCAAGACAAGAGAGTAGCAAAGCGCCAATCTGCTGGCCGTACGCGAAAGCGCAGCAACACAAAGCACGAGCTCGAGCAACTGCGGCTGGATGTGCAGAGACTAGAAGCCAAGCTCGAGCGAGTGAAGAAGAACGCAGCGTCATTACGCATACAGGATGGATCGCACCCCACTGATGCGAGTCAACAACGCTCTTTGAGTAGTAAGAACGAGACATCCATTTGGATGGATGTGGCTCTTCATCAGTTCAACCAGCGCCAGCAATCGCAGTCCACCAACCAACAACTCAGGCGGCTGCTTGGCAAACAACTCAAGATCGCCAAGTGTCTGGAAAATGCGCTTGCACGGAAAGCACACGAAGAGGTAAGCAGCGCGCCCCTGTTCTCTGTCTGTTACTGTTCACTAACCAGTTTGTGCACGTGCCATAGGATCTGGATGCGATGTACGTCCATCGCTTGCCTGATCTTCGACCTGTACAGCATTCATCAGGGGACGATGAGCTCGTCTTTGGCTCTCTGCTAATCCACTTGCAGCAGTTGTATGCGATCAAGGACGTCTACGTCAAGCAAGCCGGTCTTGAAGCGGACTTACTGGCCATGCACACTGAGCGCAAGCACGACCCCGTGTATGGAACGGTGTTTCAAACGGCGTCGAGCATGCCGGTGCCTTTTTCGGTGCAGAAGACTGACGCCGTGATTTGGGACGGCCTTATGAACGGTCACACCAAGAGCAGACCTCTCAGCAACCACTCCAACGTAAGAATCGCTCGTGCAATCCCGTAATATACGATCTAACTGCGTCTGTGCCTGCCGTAGAATCGCACTGTCGTAGGACACCGAGTGCACAAGAACTATGAGTCGACGTTCCAACACCTCCACACCAATTACGATTTGCACAGTCGGACTGTCATACGCAAGTACACGGAAAGCAATCGCAGCGTGTACGCGTGGGCGGTCGTGATCGTCCAAGCCAGCATGCGGCTCCGCTTCTTCGCCCAAGGCATGATGATCATGGAACCTTCCAAAACGGTTCCACTAGGCGCGACAGTGCTGAAGAATTGGTTTCGAGTTCACGGAGAGCAAGTCGATAGCTCCAGGCCACGTGACGAACAGCTTATCGAAGGGATTATGAAAATGCAGACTAGGAAGATGGTGTCCACATTCCAATGGTTTGAGAATAGTCTTCTGGATGAAAGCAGCGAGGCGCAGGAAGTGAGTGTTGACGCATTAACGGCCGACTGAAAGCATCTAAATTGATACTTTTCACAAATTCAATAGCACACTTGATGGTATTTTATTCAGTGCTTTATGTACAAGTCCGCACTTGGTTTTCAACTGTCTGCACAAGGCGGACGACATTAGTACCGCCAAGCAGATTGTTCTCGAGCCAAGACCACGTGGCTTTGGTTTCGTTGCCCAGCGTTTTCAAAAGCCCTTCGATGAGTGGCTCGGCATCTAGAGCCGAGAGCTTTGAGGGATCGGTCTGCTCGCCATGAAGACGCAGCCATTTCTTCACCACTGATGCGTTCTGCGGGAGTGTTGGAGACGGCTCCGTGATCACCATTGCTTCCGCCAAAAAGCGAAGACCCTTGACGCCAAGAACGGTCACAGTCGTCCACGTGTACACGATTCGGTTGCTCTCAATGTACTTGCGCATGGCAGTACGACTGTGCAGATCGAACGAATTGCTGAGAAGCTGGTATGTCCTCTGATAGTTTTTCCGCACTCCGTCTTCCGTGATCACGTAGTTCTAAAGCATTGCAGAGCAAGGTAAGTTCCAGACCAAGAGAATCCAGGCAATTCACGTACATTGACATTCGGTTGGTCCCTGGCTTTCCATTTGAAGAAGCCATTCCAAAAACGTCATCGGTTTGCTGCACTGAGAACGGCACAGACGAGCAGGCCACAGTTTCGAATATTGTTCCTTTCATCGGGTCTTGCTTGCGCTGCATCTGCGCCGCCATCGAGTTGACAAGTTGCAGCCCTGCTTGCTCGACGAGGTCCGCGGTCGCGTACAACTGCTGCGAGTGGATCAGGAGATAGGCAAAGACCAGTTCGTCGTCTTGCGAGTGGTTCTGGAAATGGCGAAAGTCGCTCATGCAAGGATCGTACGACGCTTCTTGGTCCTGTGTAGTCGCATACAGAGACGTCAGCAAATGACCAAGCGTATTGACCACAGGACCCAACGCACACCTCCACGAGTGTTCTTCGTGCAATCAACGCTTCCAAATACTTGGCGACCTTGAGTTGTTTCGCGATCGACTGCTTTAGCTGGCGGTTCGTGGCTTCGGAGTGCTGACGTCGACACTGCTGAGTCACCGCTAGACACATCCAGAGCGCTTGCATCTCGTTGCTGGCTCTGTCGGCAACCAGCTGACTGGCCACAGTCACAGCCGTACTAGTCGCGTCTGGGGCTGGCGTGGCCCTATTTGAGCGCAGCGACTTGCTCTTGAGGCGTGCGAGTCTCTTCTCGAGTGTCTGGACGTCGTGTCGCAGCCTCTCCAGCTCGCTCTTGGCACTGTGGCGCTTGCGTGCAGTTGAAGATTGAGTCTGGACAGGCTGCTGATGCGCGAATGGGTCTGGCTCGGGGCTATAGCTACTAGCAGGTTGCTGCTCATCCGACGAGGAGGACGGATCGCTGGCGTCGATCAAGGCCAGCGCGTGGTGCAGCGTCTCGCTTGTGAACTCCTCGTCCAAGAGCTCCATTCTCTAATGCACACAATCACAGCGCGTTGTGATTGGCCAAAAATGGAGACGCAAGTCAGCTTCGTAGTGTACAGTACTGCACTAACTTATTATAGTGACATCAATGTGTTGATTGTAAATAATCAGGTCACACATAACGGAACTGGCTTAGCTCTGGCCTTGCTCGACGCAGCTTCCAGTAAGACGTTTTCAAGCAAGCTGAAATACGCCGCCGTGTTCTGGCTCAGCGTTTTCATTCCGGTCACTTTGAACCTCTCGAGCTCACTCGCAGCGCTGGCCGAAGGGATCAGTTGAGAATCCACCTGCTCTGCATGCAAACGATGCCAAGTTTTGAGCAGCGCTGAATTGTCCGGAGCTACCGGAGACCTCTCAAGCACGATCAGGCCTTCGCCCAGATAACGCACGTTCTTGTTGGCCACAGTGCCGATGGACGTCCAAGCGTACACGATCCGATCCTTTGCCACAAACTTGCGCGTCACACTGCGGGTCATCATGTCGTAGGAATACTGAGGGCTCTTGACCGACGCCACGAAGCTCTTGTCCACGCCATCTTTCAGCATAGAGACGCTCTGAACAGCATGCAGTACACGTGAGTATTTGAGCAAAGAGCAGAGTAAGTAAGTACATATTCTACCTTTGGTGGACCGTTTGATTGGGATTTGAAAAGCATCGTCATGCCACCCCACAGGATTTGATCCGCGGCGTCCAAGCTGAGCGGAAGCGGTGCGCTCGAAGTCGTCTCGTGCACCGTGCCCAGAAACAGATCCGGCTTTGCAATTGTGCGCAAAATGCGGCCTTCGGATCCGGTCATGCCAGAGTTGATGAGGTGGATGTCGATCTCATAGCTGAGCTTCTGCACGTGGTTCATAAGCAGACTCGAGATGGAGTCTTCGCAGCCTAGCGGCGATTTCTCGCAGTGATGCAGGATCGAAGCGCGAGAGTGGTACACAAGCTCCAGGTCCTGTTATGAACATCCAAGCCCAAGTCAGATTTATAATAGCATAGACATCCACAGCAAAAGAGCTTACGTTTTGACTCATGCGTTTCGAGTACAGCGCTTCCAGCGCCTTGGCCAGTCTGAGCTGCTTGGCCATGAGCTGCTTGAGCTTCCTGTTTGTCATTTCCGAGTGCTTTCGACGCTGATACTGTCGCAGCGCCACAGACCTCCACATTGACGTCAACGCATTTTCTGCTTCAACGCTCTCTTCCTCACTGCTGTTGCTGGTGGAGCTTGTGGACCCAGGCGATCTGTACGGATGCGGCGACTCACTAGCGCCCTTCAATCGATCCAATTTGGCCTCCAGCAGCTTCACATCGTGGCGTAGACGCTCTAACTCCAGCTTCGCATCGCCACGAGGGCGATTACGAGAGCGCGTGTTACCGTTTTGGACCGGAACTTTTGCGTTTCTGCTCGGTTCCTTGAGCCTGGACGTGGTCTCATGAGTAGTGGGGAGCTCCTCTGGCGACATAGCGACCGGCCCGAACGCATTGGCAGGGGCCGGCGCCGAAGCGATGGCAATGGGAATGGTATTGGCAGGAGCCGGATGCTCGAAGGCGTCGAGGAACGCCAGCGCATCCTGCAACGCGGCGCTCGCGAGCTGATCGTCCAGCAGTTCAAAGTTCATGCCTCTTTCCGGTCTGGGGGAAAAATTAAGGCAAAGACAGGAGAGTGATGGTCGTCATCTTCGAGGACGAACCAATCAGATCCAGCCAGGATTACGGGCAAAAGACTCCTCGTAATCTTCATGATAGGGCGGTTGTCGCATCAGCGTTCTCCTACAGAATAGATGCACAAATCCACCGATATCCCCTTACACTCAAGCGGAAGGCTGGCGTTCATGCCTAGGAGCGGCCTTCTTGGCGCCGCCGCAGCTCCAGCTCACCAGAAGCGCTGCCGGTCAATTTAGGGCGCATGACGCCCAGTTCGAGGAGCAACCGTCGACGTGAGGGAGGCTTATCATCGCAATCCATGATGATATTGGAGCGTGTATAAATATTGATCACGTGAGGAACCACTCATCCAAAATCACATTGACGAGGCCCGAGATTGTCAGACAAACACGTCACTGGTCCCCAGAGCCTTGGTCTCCACCGAAGGGGGGAACTCTTGAAGCCACGATTTAGCAAATCGCTGATGCTACGATTTTAATCGTAGCATCAATCGTCTTTTCACCGGTACTGGTGAAAAGACGATTTCGGATTGGTCAATAATCAGACACGTCAGAACGCGACATCATTTCTGAATCAACCGGATGGACGAAGAGCTTTCGAGCGAGACGCTGCGCCAGGCGCTGGCCTTCATCGACGCATACGAACTGTCGTCTTTAGACGACCAGGACCAAACCACTGGAAGCAGCCCCCAGAGAGAAGCCGCGCCAGTTGTGCGCCCGCGTTACAACAGGAAGAAAGAACTGGAAGAACTGCGACTTGATGTGCACAGACTGGAAGCCACGCTCGAGAGCTTGAAGAGCAGGTCTCTGCGTACGACCGGAGCCTCGCCGGCGCCCCACTCTACTGCGATGGCTGATGCGGCCCAACGTGTATCTGAGAAGGCCAGGCAAGAGATGGAAGCCATGTGGATGGATTTGGCAGTGCGCCAGAACCGTCGGCGCCAGCAGTCTTTAGCCACCAATCGTCAATTGAAGCGGTCTCTCGCCAAGCAGCTCAAGATCGCCAAGTATCTGCAAGCGCTGCTTGCACGAAGACTGACCGCAGAGGTGCGTCATGGGTCACTGGTGAACACGTCTGCGCATGCTCTGACAAGGTCATGCTTGCTACAGGAGCAAGAGGCATCATCCTTCTCTTGTCTGAGGGACTATCGCCATCTCAAGTGCCAATCTAGAGATGATCAGCTGGTGTTTGCTCATCTCTTTGCCTGCTCTGAGCAATTGTACGCGGCCATGTTCATCCACATTGAACAAGCAGGCCTTCTCTTCGCGAACTATCTGGCAACGCATACAAAGCGCACGGAAGACCCAAAGCATGGAACGGTTTTCGAAACTGTGTCAAGCACGCCCGTGCCGTTTGAAGTGGAGCAGACAGATGATGCCATTTGGAACGGCCTCTTTAAAGGAGAAGTCAAGGACACGCCTGTGCTCACTCAAACACATGTACGTCACTGCAGTGAGCATGAATCTCTAAGCTCTCTTGCTAATATGCTGCTTGAGTCGCTTTTAGAGCCGCGTCGAAACGGAAGAAAGGATTCAAAAGAACTCCCTCACGACTTTCGAGCTGGACAAGTGCGCATACGACCTGCACAGCCGCACAGTCATGTGCAAGTACAAGGAGAGTAACCGGATCGTGTACGTGTGGGCGACCGTATCTGTTCTTGGTGTCAAGGGAATCCGCTTCTCATCGCAAGGCATGCTGATATTGGAGCGTTCGCTGATTCTACCGATGAATGCGACGGTGCTGAAGAAATGGCACCGCTATCATGCGGATCACATCGACTCCACCAAGATCTCAATTGCAGATGCCGAGCCATTCATTCAAGGAGTAATGAAGATGCAGACCGGCACCACATTGACATTTTGGTCTAGGCTCGAGAACTTTTTGCTAGACAACCGACCATCATGTGGCATATCCCATTAGGAACCATTCCTGGTAACTTACCTGTAATATACTGCTGTTAAAATGACGGATCCCTAACTTTTATAAAGAGACGTGACGATTGGTTGATGTATCGTTAGATACACTGTATTTTAGATCAATCAACTGTTGCCAAGATTACGGGCAGAAGACAGCAGGTGTCCTGACCGTAATCTTGGCTACGCCTGATTGGTTCTTCCTCAAGGATGTGGAATCATGGCCACGACAAGGTGCCTTTCAGAATGAGATTCTATAATACTGTAGAAATCTTTGATCGAGGAATAGTAGAATCCCCAAAATCACTCAATCAACCGTGCATGAGCAGTCAAGCGAGAGTACAGAGAATGTCCTCCTGAAGCCCTCGTATTTTATTTATTTGCGTTTTTTATTCCTTTCATGTTATTAGAGGTTCGCTCTCAATTTGATAATCAAGCCCCTGGCGCAGATGCTGCTGGTCGAAGAGCTCACGAGGGCGACGCTGACTATGGCGCCTATGTTCATCAGTTCCTACGAGCACTCGCCCACAAGTCTCCTTGGTCAGTCGACTAGTTCTCCTCTTTTCGAGTCACAAGCGAAGCGAGACCCACAGCGACGATCGCACACGCGCCGTAGCGCGAATCATGAGCTCGAGCGATTGCGGCAAGACGTGCAAATGCTAGAAGAGAAGCTCGCGCGAGTCAAGAAGGGTGCGTCGCTGTACATGGCTGGCGAAGCGGGGGCCCCGTGCGAGAAGCAGCAAAGATCATCTGAGACCAAGTCCATTTGGATGGATTTGGCTCTCCATCAGTACAACCTGCGCCAATCCTCCCAGTCCACCAATCGGCGCTTGAAACGATTGCTCACCAAGCAGCTTAAGATAGCCAAGTGTTTGGAAGAGATGCTTGCACGGAAATCGGACGAGAAGGTAGGCACGCTCCTAGTAATATGTGCCAACTTGCCAACGTCAGCTCACATCGATCCTGTGTATTTGTGACAGACTCTACATGCGATAGACATGTACGACGTGCCTGGCTATCGTCCATTGCAACAGCGATCTGGCGAAGACGAGCTTGTGTTCGGCTCTTTGCTGATCCACTTGCAGCAGTTGTACGCAACAAAGGACTCTCACGTCAAGCAATCCGGACTTGAAGCCGACTTGGTAGCCATGCACACAGAGCGGAAGCACGACCCCATGCATGGAACGATGCTTCAAACTGTGTCGAGCATGGCTGTGCCCTTCACGGTTCAAAAGACCGACGTCGTCATTTGGGAAGGCCTTATGAACGGCAACAAGAGGATTTCGTCAGTTGACTACCATGGATACGTAAGCATAGCGGCATCCATTCGTGTTGGGTATTAGTATTCAGCCTAATATTGACTGACGTATGTGACTCTACTAGCATCGCACAGTCACAGAAGACCGGATCCAAAAGAACTATATGTCCAATTTCCAGGATCGCCAGAGTACCTATGGCCTGCACAATCGAACCATCATCCGCAAATACACGGAAGCCAAGCGAGTGGTGTACGCGTGGACGACTGTGACCGTGCTTGGCAGCATGAGGCTGCGCTTCTTCGCGCAAGGAATGATGATCGTAGAGCCATCGAAAACAGTCCCGCTCAGCGCCACTGTGCTCAAGAATTGGTACCGTGTTCACGGAGAACGAATTGATACCTCCAGACCGGCTTGCGAGCAGATCGAAGGGATCATCAAAGGAATTGAGAACATGCTGAGCGGTACGATGATTGCCATGTTCCAATGGCTCGAGGGAAACCTGTTGGATGTAAATATGAAGGACAGGAAGACAGCATCAAGCAAGAGAGTTTAAGTTGAGAATCCTGACATGCCGGAAGATTTTTTTTCCATTAGCGTTGCACGTTGTTTCGCACTAATTGATCTCCATAAACTCAACCCGAAATGAATTCAGGATGCACTCGCACTTCAGTACTCGGATGGCGTTAGAATCATTCTCGTTTATTTTCTAGACATTTGGCGATCTTGAGCTTCCTCACCTAGGGGCGCATGGCGGCACGGCGTTTGTGCTGCTTAGCAGATTGTTCTCTAGCCACGACCATGTGGTCGTAGTTTTGTTTCCCAGACTTTTAAGGATCCCTTCGATGAGTGGGTCAGCCTCTTGAACAGACAGCTTGGAAGGGTCGATCTGCTCTCCACCAAAGCGGAGCCATTTCTTCATCACCGCCGCATTCTGCGGTAGCGTTGGCGACGGCTCCATGACCACCATTGCCTGAGTCAAGAATCGTAATCCCTTACTACCGAGAACGGTCACAGTCGTCCACGTATACACGATTCGGCTGCGCTCGTTGTACTTGCGCATGACTGTGCGACTGTGTAAATCGAACGTGTTGCTGAGATGCTGGTAAGTCGTGAGATAATTTTTGCGCAGTCCGTCTTCCGTGAGAACGTAATCCTAAATCAAAAGAGCGATCTGTTAGAAGCGTCGAACAAGGCGTGGTGTACTCGCAAAATAAAGCGGGGCTTACATTCACACCAGGCCGATTTTTGGCTGTGTCTTTGAAGAATCCGTTCCAGATCCTGTCGTCGGTATGCTGGACTGATAACGGCACACCGGAGCAGGAGACTGTTTCGAACATCGCTCTCTGCGTCGGGTCCTGTCTGCGCTTCGTCTGCGTAGCCAGCGAGTTGGCAAGCAGAATCCCTGCTTCCTCAATGTGGATGTCCATGGTCGCGTACAGTTGCTGCGAGCGGATCAGCAGATGCGCAAACACCAGCTCATCGTCTCGCGAGTGGTTCTGAAAATGGTGATAGTCGCTCAGGCGAGGATCGTACGACGCATCTCGATCCTCCATAGCTCCATCAGATTGGTGCATACTACAGGAAGCGATCAAAAAGCTTAGTACTCACCTCTGCGAGCGTTCTTCTAGCAATCAGCGCCTCGCGATACTTGGCGACCTTGAGCTGTTTCGCGATTGATCGCTTTAACTGGCGATTCGTGGCTTCAGACTGCTGCCGTCGGAGGTGCTGGGTCACTGCCAGATCCATCCACAGCGCTTCCATCTCGTTGTTCGCCCTTTCGGCAGCCAGCTGAGCAGCCACGCTCACAGCGGTCGAGTCGGGGGCTGGCGCAACTTGGTTCGAGCGCAGCGATTTGCTCTTGACGCGCGCGAGTGTCTTCTCGAGCGTCTGCACGTCATGCCGCAGCCGCTCCAGCTCGCTCTTGGCGCTGTGGCGCTTACGCGTGCGCGCAACCGAAGACGTCGGCAGTCGACTCTTGGCTGACGGCGTAGCTTCCTCTTGCGTGAATGGGTCTGACCCAGGGCTCCAGTCACTGCGCGAGCTGGAGCTTATGCTGAGCTCGTCGAACGAAGAGGACGGATCACTGGCGTCGATGAAGGCCAGCGCCTGGTGCAGCGTCTCGCTCGTGAACTCCTCGTCCAGCAGCTCCATTCCAGACATGAGGAGGGAAGACCTCTACGAGTCAGCAAATCGCTGGTGCTGATGATGGCTAAAACGCAGCCGGCCCTGGAATAAACATAAACACGAGTCCAGTAACTTACCAGAGCGAAATTTACCGAGTAAGTAGTGAGTGCTGTTCATGGACAAAAATCTGGTTTCTGATTGGCCAATAAGTTTACACCAAAGCCAATCAGCTCGAGCCGCTCAGAACGTGTAGGTCATTTCTCAATCAGCCGGACGATGGAGCTGCTGGACGAGGAGCTCACAAGCGAGACGCTGCGCCAGGCGCTGGCCTTCATCGACGCCTACGAGCTGTCGTCGACGTCTTCAGACGACCAAGATCAGTCCACTGGGAGCCCCAGCTCCCCCAGCCTCTCGAGCCCCGAGCGAGAAAGCAAAAGCCGCTCGGTTCCCGTAGTTGTGCGCACGCGCAAGCGCCACAACACGAAGAAAGAACTGGAGCAACTGCGCCTCGATGTGCAGACACTGGAAGACACGCTCCAGAGCTTGAAGAGTGGGTCCTTGCGTACGATAGCGCCTGCGCCCCACTCGACTGCTATGACTGTGGCGGCCCAGCAAGTGGCTGAGAAGGCCAGGAAAGAGATGGAAGCCATGTGGATGGATCTGGCAGTGCGCCAGAACCGTCAACGCCAGCAGTCTGAAGCCACCAATCGACAGTTGAAACGAGCTCTCGCAAAGCAGCTCAAGGTCGCCAAGTATCTCGAGGCGCTGCTTGCACGACGTACGCTGTCAGAGGTGCGCATTGAGTTTCGTGGCAAAACCCAGTTTATTTGATACTGACGCGATGCTGTATCTATGCCATTGAACAGGACCTCGAGGCCTCCTATGATTCTCACTTGAGCGACTTTCGTCATTTGCAGAGCAACTCGAGAGACGACGAACTCGTATTTGCGCACCTGTTGCTCCTCTCACAGCAGCTGTACGCAACCATGGACCTCTACGTTGAGCAAGCAGGCCTTCGAGTGAATTCGATGCCTATGCGAACACTGCGCAAACAAGATCCTGTCCAAGGCACGGTGTATGAGACTGTGTCAAGCACGCCCGTGCCGTTCTCGTTCATGCAAACCGATGTCGCGATTTGGAATGGCCTCTTTAAAGGGGAAATGAAAGACCGGCCCGTGCTTAATCATCTTCAGGTAATTGTCGCAACCGTATCGCGTGGGGATGTTCCTATGCTAACATCACTTCGTATCAGAATCGCACCATCACAGAAGAAGGGTTGCGAAAGAACTACCTCACAACCTACCAGCACGACCACAGCGCTTTCGATCTTCACAGTCGCACAGTCCTGCGCAAGTACAAGGAGATCGACAGGATAGTCTACGCCTGGACCACTGTGACTGTTCTCGGCAGCAAGGGCATGCGCGTCATCTCGCAGTCCATGATGATCATGGAGCCGTCGCCCTCGCTCCCGCAGAACGCAACGGTGTTCAAGAAGTGGAACCGCATTCACGTGGATCAGATGGAGCTCTCATCCGAATACACCCAACCTCTCGTTGAAGGAGTCATGAAGACGCTCAGTGGCAACACAGCCACGACCTGGGCTTGGCTCGAGAACTATCTGCTGGGTGACGCCTGCGACAACCGACCTCTGTGTGCTCGCAGGTGATTGATTCCGAATGTAAATAAATGACGTGATTACTGGTAATATATGGTCTATTTTACATAAAAAATACTATGAACCCTATCCATGCTACGATTGGCTGTTTGTTGATTTTGTTTGTTTAGACCAATCAGATGTAGCCAATATTACGGCCAAGGTCATGCAGACCATTGCCCGTAATCTTGGCTGCCTCTGATTGGTTCTTCCTCGCGGAAGATACCGGTCAAACACCGGTACAATGAGCAAGGCGACCACCACTCTCTTGCCTCCATTTTCAGAGTCACATACCTCAGAGGGGAGAGGAGGAATGACTTTTGAGCTGCTGGACGACCAGCTCGCGAGCGTTGCGCTGCAGGAAGCGCTGGCGTTCATCGACGCCTACGACATCCCAGCCCCTGCTATCGCCATCGCTCCTGCACCTGCTCCTGTCGTGTCCTTCGGGCCAGTGGATCCCCCGCAGCAGACGTCGCCCGGGCCTAGGACGCAGCGGAAGAGTCCAGCTCAGACGAAGCCTACGCGGGTGAGGAATCGCAATCGCAGTGACCAGAAGGCGGAGCTGGAGCGTCTGCGGCATGACGTGAAGATGCTAGCGGCCACATTGGCTCGACTCAAGGGCACGAGCGAGTCCCCGCAGTCGTATGGGTCGCCTGAGTCCATGAGCACCACAAGCGTCAGCAACAGCAGTGAGGACGAGAGTCTGGATGCAGGGCCGAGCTCTGAAGACACGCTGGTCTCGATGTGGAAAGCTGTGGCGCTGCGTCAGTACCAGCGACGCAACCACTCGGAAATGACGAACCGGAAACTCAAGCTGGTGCTTTCCAAGCAATTGAAACTGGCCAAGACGCTTGAAGCCCTCTACTCACGACGTACGACTCAGAACGTAAGTCCGTATGCAGTTCTAGTGACCATTTGATGGGGAAATCTTACTTGTCGACTGCTGGCAGGACCTGGAACTAGTCTACGACTCTCGTGCTGCAATTTCGCATCATGGCGAAATCAAACGGCTTGGTTGCACAGATGCCATGTCAACTCTGCTCTTGGACCGCGTGCAGCAGCTTCGCTTCGAGATCGATATCCACCTCTTAAATTCTGGTCTGATGGGACCAGAAGGCCGCATGCTGCGAACTCTCTCGAAGCCGGATCTGTATCTGGGAACCGTGCAGGAGACGACATCATGCGCACCGCTTCCGATCGACATGGAAGATGCAGAACGCGTTCTTTGGAATGGCATGGCGATGCATTTCAAAGCAAAGCCTGGTGGACCGCCCAAGGTACAACGTTGGCTGATCTGTATGCTGCTCGCATTTGATTAGCACTCACTTTGCTTTGATGTAGAATGTTGATGTCATGGACGATGGGATGGACAAGAGCTTCGTGACTGCAGTCAAGGGCGTTCAGTATTCCTACGACATAGTCAGCCACAGCGTGACCCGCAAGTACGTGGAAAAAGATCGCATCATCTACGCGTGGACGAACATTGGCACTGTCGCCAACCAAAACGTGCGCTATGTGGGCGAAGGCTTAATCGTTTTGGAGCGGTCTTCCTCGTCTCCGTTGAATTTGACTTTACTGAAAAACTGGCATCGTGTGCACTCCGAGCACATAGATTCTCGATTGGCCCCGTCGTCAGCGAGCGTGAGCGAGACAGAGAGGTTCAAGGTTACTGGCTTGAAAACGCTGAGTCAGAACACTGCGACGTATTTCAGCTCGCTGGAGAACGTCTTGATGGAGGCGGCGTCGAACAAATTCAGTTGTGAGCCTTTCCCATTATGTGTGACTTAATTAATTTGAACCATTCGGGTGTCCCTCCCGTGTATCTACTTGGGTTCGCAGTGGTTCTGTGTACTTGCAGACGCGGTAGCTTCTCCACGAAGAGCCTCGTTTGTCAGTTTTTATAGATGTTGCACCGTCACATTCATCGACTTGGGCTCCAACTCTATCAAGGCAAAGACGAATAATCGAATGGAGTTAATACGTGGCCAATGCCTCCACCTAAATCTGACTCGGATAAGTCCGATTCACCTTCGAACACAAGGCGCTAGCGCTGGTTGAAAGAAAGGGAACAGCTGAGGTGAGTTCGAAGTTGCGCAGTGGCTATATCCACCTGTACTGTGCATGGAACGATCCATCATTCTATCCCAACATGAACGCCTTCAGACGTTTGCAGTGCCACTTAAAAGACGATGCACTAGTGTTGCATTTCTCTCAGCGTTACGCATCGAACAAGCAGGTCTTGTATTCGCAAACTCACTGGCAACGCGCACATCAAGCACACGACCGATTTCCAGTGCAATGGACCAATGATCGCATTCATGGAGGAAATACTTTGAAAGAACTTAAAGTGATTGAAGTGAATCATACAATCTGTGTACACTCGCTGACTTGCCCAAATTCAAGAGGAGCGTGGACGACTGGGATTCTTCCCGACAGTTCGGGATTCGCCTCTTGCCACAAACCCTGGAGATATTGGAGCTGCCACTAACGCCTCCGATGAACGCTGGCGAAAAGGTTTGGTCTCGCCTGCAAGTGATCATCAAAATTTCGCTTGTCGACTCGGCGCACTCACTGAGAATTGCGCGGGGATATACTGTATACCATTTTAGAATACTGTTCGTCTAATTCTTCTTGGCGCAGATGTCAGCAACATTCGGAAGAATGCCACACAAGCTGGGCGGATGCTTATCAAACGAAAGCTGGCTGAGAAGGTACAACAAGCGTTTTTATTTTCTTCTATCTCCTTTGCCGTGTAGTTTGGGATGACGTATGTTTCTAGGATGATGTGAATTATGTGACTAGGGAAAAGAAACGGATATCGATCAGCCGCGATATGAGCGAGTCTTTTCGAAGTTTAAATTGGTCTCAGGGGAATCGATCGTCACCAGTGACGAGTTTTTCAAAGCTGCAGTCGACACCGTCAATGCAGCGAAGGAGGAAGCACTCAGTCGCCAGCTCATGCATCTTCAACTTGGTGTAAAATCGGAATTTGAAGAGCTGGATAGTCATGTTATCCCTGCGAAAACTGCATGCTCAGAATTTTATGAAGCTTTACACAAATTGAATGATTCCTTTTTTTTGCCCAAATCCGTTTCCCACATTCCCAATCCTCGTGCCAAATCGAAAAACAGGAATTTTTATACCGAATGATTCGTGGCGCACAAGTTGGCAAAGATAAACACTACACAGAGTCAGTAAATATTACCCGCTCGATGAGTCCTTTCCAGAGAAAACACTTAGTCGCCCGTGTGCTCTTGCGAGCATGCAGCACATAGCCACTTGGTGTTCTTACCACGCCTTCCTTCTGTCGCCAAGCAGCTACAGACTTTGCATGCACGGTGCATACGCTTCCTGTCGGCACTACCTATTTCTCCGTGGAAATCTTGCGTCTCAGAAGGTACGTGATCTGCTAAGTTGGGACGGCGTCGAAGTGTAGACGATGGAGAAATGTATTCTCGAGCCTATCAAAACATGCGAACCCGTATGAATAGCAGAACAAATTACGCACGGCATTTATGACTTACCTGCGATGGATCCGTCATGTCGTCTGGCTTCACTGCAAGCAGCTGAGCGTGAAGAGTAGTAAGAAACTCGGCATGGGACATACCCTTTCTCCCTGAGCGAGCATAAAAGGCTCTGTGCACGATAAATGCATTGACTAACACGCAATCAAGAAGCCCTAATGCCAATCTGCATTACACCAACTGTTTTTTCCAAACTGCATAAATAGTAGAGCAGAGGCACTTACGATTTGTAGTATTTCTTGAATTTGAAAGCCATTTGGACAGAATAACGCTAAAGTCTGAGCTGGTCAAACACATCGACTCCACCCATGTTGCGGTGGTAATCTTTTAGCAGCTTTGGGCAAGGAATGACTGCGCTCTCAGCGTCATTCCACGTATTTCGGCATAAATCAACACTGATCAGTTTCTGGTACCATCAAGAGTTATTTGAGTACGTACTTGTCGTGAGCTCTTGAGTACGGGAACCTTTTGCAAGCACATGGACAGGTTTTGAGTCCCACCAGCAGCACGCAACCATACCAGGAATAGACCTTGACCGAGCCACTCTGTATGAACCTCACCCACGCTTTTCGGTCTACTCTTGCGATTGTCCTTGAGCATGTTGGGGTAGCCGACTCTCCGTGTTTGGATCGTTCCGAGTGCGTAGATTTTGTGCTAGAGAAGTTTAACAGCAAGCGCTACGGAGGTATAATATCGGCCAATGACGACCAGGTGGTGCGCATCGCGGTCGCCTGGAATCACCTTCAGTAGATTCCTCAAAACAGCAGCTGGCCCTGACTTGTCATCGATAGTTTGCGGACCGTTTAGGTGCGTCTTTTTTACCACAGTAGACCTCGATCCTATAAACGTTATGCATCATGTAAGACCATCGTTATGCATCATGTAAGACAAATATTTTGTAAATTTTACCGCATACAATACGCAGTCCTCGGGCAGCACGTCAAAAACATTTTCGTTCCCCATTTGTGGGGTTTGTCCTTCATAAACATCCTCGTACCGTTATATCGGGAATGTGATGGCACCATACCCTCATCAAATGAGAGTACAGGCCCAGGATGATAACCAGCCTTGAATGTTGATTGCAACGTGTCGATAAGAGGCCGAATCTTCCACGCGCGATCAGTTGCTGCACGTGGATCAGTGTTGTCAGAAAAATGAAGGTGATGCATCAGTTCGTCAAACCTAATTTGAGAGGTATTAGCATATTATCATTTTTGATTTCATAAGTTGTATCATACCTGTTTCTAGGCATCCATGCATTGAAAGTACCAGCCGGTAATGAGCCAACCGCAGAAGTGCTCCAATGCGATGAAAGTCGACGTTTGTGCGGGCATAACATTCGACCAATGAGCAAGCCAAACAATACGGCATACTCGTGGGGCTCAAAACGTTTCATTCCTCGCAACCGCTGATGAATCTGCTTTGTTGACTCCACGTCTTTTGTTCTTGTTCCGCACTGCTTGCTCGCCTGCTGTTTAGCTTTAATTTCTCGCGCACGGCTAATCACCGTTTGTGAAGCATACTGGTTGCTCTCATTAGCGATATGTCGAAGTAATTGCTTAGGAAAGAAAAACCAAAATAAGTCAATAGGTGACTCAGCGACGCTCAATGCTTCACGTGTCGGACCCCATTCCCCGTCGTAAATCCCTTCATATTCATCCTGTAGGTCACTTCTAGCCGGAACCAGATATAATGAGTTAAAACCATATTAAACGTTTGGCGCCAAAATATGATTGCTTACCTTCTCCCCAGTTATTTTCTTCCCACGCCTTGATGTCTTCACGATCCCTTGCAATTTGAAGTAACACATCGTCATCGTTAATGTCAACACCAAATTCTGCCAAACATTCAGAGTAAACTTCTGTTTCTAATTGCAAAGCATTTGGGCTTGAGCACACCTCATCATCAGAGTCACCGTCTGGTTCGTCAATAGAAGGCCCATCAGATTCAAGCACTTCGTAAAGACCCTGCTTGTTGCCATTGCATATGTTCACATCAACTGAAGTTGCGAGGACTGTTGCTCGCAGAGCAATACCATCTCTTGTAAATGCAGTTCTTTCGTGGGAGCGGTCATATTCATCAGCCAATGCATCGTTCTTATCATCGAAATCCGAATTAGCTTCTTGAAAATCAACGCGATCATTTGGTATGCTGCCGTCATTCTCGAAATGTATTTCGCCGCTTATAAACCGTGTTAAACCGGAGCGATCTTGATCGAAATCTACATTATTTGGCATAAGAAGCGACATAAAACCGCCACTGGCAGCGAAATCTGAATCACATCTCAACAGTGGCGCCATTGATCGATTTCCAGTACCCAAAATATTGTGACTACTAATGCTTGACGACACACTAAAGCCACGAGACCCACAGTTCACACTGCTGCTGCGCAAAACAGACGCAGAGCCACCATCAGCCAAAGTCACATCATTGTCAGTCCATGGAGAGCCACGACACCCACGATTCACACTACTGCTTCGCACAACAGACGCAGATCCACCGTCAGCCAAAGTCACATCATTTTCGATACATATATGAGCAGATGAATCAGCGACTTACTGGTTAGGCACTTCTTGGGTGCGGAAATTTGGTCATTCTTTTGTTGTCTACAGCAAAGCCTGATCAAATGAATGTAGATGTGGGGGGCAGACTTGTGTTGTGTGGTGTGGAATTTGTGTGTGGTCCACACACTATAAAGCAGCAGCATGTCGCGGGAAAAAACGCCTACCCTGTACAAATTAGCAGACGAAGACTAAATTATGTATATTGAGTTTTGTATGATGGGTCGGGACAAAATTTTTATAACGGATCCTCTGGCAAGCTTGTTTTTTGCTTGTCGTATCCTCCGACATTGGGGAATATAGGGTTAATAGCCGATTCGTGGCTTCAGCCTGTTGGCGACGTCGGTGCTGAGTCACTGCCATATCCATCCACAAGATTTCTATCCCAGTGCGGACCCCTTCTGTAGCCATTTGAGCTGTCACGCTAACCCATCGGGCACTGTTGCAACTCTGTTCGATCGCAGCGATTTGCTCTTCACTTGAACAAACGTCTTCTCTAGCTTCTGCACATCACTCCGCAGTCGCTCGAGCTCGTTCTTTGAGCTGCGGCGCTTTCAAGTGCTCTTGATAAGCGTTTCTTCTCGTGTGAGTGAGTCTGGCTCTGGATTTGAGACTTCCAAGGGGCTGAAGCTTCCACTGAACCGCTCAAAATCATCCGATGAGGATGACAGCTCGCTGATATCGATGAGCTCTAACGCATGAAACAGAAACTCGCTCGAGAAGTCTTCGCTCAGCAGTGCCATTGCGAAATGGACGAGATACTAGACAGTCGTGCTGTACAGTAGACCGGTGGTACGCCCTGCACAGTACAGGAATTGGACATGTTGCAGGGAAAGAGAAGTTGGACACTGTGGTTGGTCATCTCCAGGTTTCAGCAGGCGCGGATGATTGTGCCACTGTCGCAAGGCGCCTACTGGATTCATAACGTGTATGCGAGAATCGCCAGCGCTGTAAATTACAAAAGGAGGAGCGCTTCGACAGCTTCCACGGACGTCTATTGGTCGAAATTGCCGTGAGTCGTTTCTCATTTTGACGAGATTTGCGCCACATGAACGTGCAGATGTTCGAAATGCGACTCGGTGAGTAAGATACACGATTGGAGCGCCCCGCTCAGATGAGCGCAGAGAAATGTTGAAATGTTTACGATGCTGTTGAAGATGTGGGTGAAACCAAGCGTAAACTAATACAGAGAATAGAAGTGACGAACATTTGGACGAGGATACTTCGAGACTGCGCTGGCCTTCAGTCGTAGCGCGGGTGCAATAGCTCAAGTTAACCAGCATGTACCAGACAAATTATCATCATCAATTATATTCGGTGAGCCTAACCATGCGAGTGAGTGCCTTCTGATTCCTCTATGACTTCACCACGTCGATTCCTTGTCAACGTTGTTCTTGAGCCACTTGCAATGATGCGCAGCACCTTCTTCTGGTCGGATTTAAAGACTCGAACACAATCTGTTTGTGGAGATTGCGCGTGGGATGACCCAAGCAACTAACTCAACAAACCACAGAGTGGCGCGCAAGCTCGTGGGAAAGACTCCATTAATTGCGGACTGACGGAAATGCTCACCGTGACTTTGTTTGGGCCAATCTGGCCATGCGGGCGCTTGACTGTTCACTTGTTAGCAGAAGAGCGTCGGCGCTCGTATTTAGTTTGCTCTGTTTCAAAATTGTTTCGCACACACGATCAAATCTGTCAGGACCATAGATTCCGGCGACGTGTGCACATCAAATCACTTACGGTATACATAGTTTCGCTAGCTGGATCGCCGGCTTGTTCGTCGCTGCTTCCAGCAAGACGTTCTCGAGAGTTCCGAAGTATTCTGCAGTGTTCTGACTCAGAGCTTTCAGGCTCGTCACCTTGAACTTCTCGATCTCGCTGCTTGCAGACGGCATCAGTTGAGAGTCGATCTCTTCCGCGTACAAGCGATGCCAGTTTCTGAGCAGCGTGGAATCGAACGGAGACGATGTGGAGCGTTCGAGCACGACCAGACCCTCGCCCCGGAAGCGCACGTTCTTGTTCTTGATGGTAGCTATGGACGTCCACGCGTACACAATGCGATCTTCGTCCACAAACTTCCGCATCACGCTCCGTGTGGCCAGGTTGTAGGAGTACTGAACGCTCTTGACCACTGTCATGTAGCTCTTGTCCACGCCGTCTACTACGTATCCGAAATCCTAAACATATTCAATTGAAGAAAATGAGTACAGTGAAAACAGCAATGAGTACAGAAGCAGTCAACTCAATCACCTTTCGTGGTCCACCGGGCTCTGAAGTGTGATATTTCATCATACCACCCCAAAGGATGTGGTCCGCTTTATGCAGGCTGAGTGGAACAGGTGCGCCTGAAGTCGTCTCCTGCACAGTTCCTAAGTACAGATCCGGCTTGGAGAGCGTGCGCAGGATGCGGCCTTCAGGTCCAGTGAGGCCAGAGTTGATGAAGTGAATGTCGATCTCAAAGCGAAGCTGCTGGACATGGTTCAAGAGCAAAGCCGAGATGGAATCGTCACGAGCGAGTGGTGCTGATTCACAGAGATGCGAGATCGAAGCCGGAGAGTCGTAGACAAGATCCAAGTCCTGCCAACAGACAAATCCAAAGCCAAGTGAGACTAAGCACAGCACAATCACCTGGCAAAGAACTCACGTTCTGTGTCGTTCGTCGCAGGATTAGCGCTTCCAGCGTCTTGCCTAGTTTGATCTGTTTGGCCAGCACGTCTTTGAGCCTCTGGTTCGTCTGTTCCGAATGGTTTCGGCGCTGATACTGTCGCAGCGCCACGGTCTTCCACATAGACGCCAATGCGTTCTCTGAGCTTGAAGCCGCATCGATACTGCCGTCCTCACTACTGCCGCTGTAGCTGGTCGTACTTAAGGCGCCAGGCGAACTGTACGATTGCTGAGCAGACCCGCTCTCGTCCTTGAGGCGAGCTAATTTAGTCTCGAGCTGCTTCACGTCGAGCCGCAGTCGCTCCAACTCTGCCTTCGGGTTGCCATGACTGCGACTGCTGGCTCCACTCTGAGCTGGCCTCTTCCCATTCCTGCGCTGCCTCTTGGCCTTGGGCGATGCCTGTGTGATGGGGAGCTCCGCTGGCGAGACCGGCACGAAGCTAGACGCAGCCGCAGGGTCAGGTCCTATGGAAGCAGTCGAAGCCAAGGGCTCGTAGGCGTCGATGAACGCCAGCGCGTCCTGCAACGTGGCGCTCGCGAGCGGATCATCCTGCAGCTCCAGTCTCATGGCGAAATTCGGAGTGACAGGATTTCGAGGAAGAGCCAATCAAGTTCAGCTTTACATTCAGTACCGGTATCTTACCGAGCAGAGGGTTACCCCATATTTTAATCTGGTAAAACTTGATGAACTGACAGATTACGTGAGAATTAGAAAGCACTGGATCCAATGCATGATCACAAGCGAGGCACACACAGATCGAGTGGCAGAGCGATCGATTGAGTGGCTGCCGCTCGCAGCAAGACGTTTTCGAGTGAGCTAAAGTACTCAACCGATCCCTGACTCAGAGCTTTCAAGACCGTGACCTTCATCCTCTCGCTGGCGCTTGTAACATGAGAGTCCATCTCTTCGGCGTACAAGCGATGCCAGTTTCTCAGCAGCGTGGAGTCGAGTGGGGCCGACCCAGAGCGTTCGAGGACGACCAGACCCTCGCCACGGAAGCGCACGTTCTTGTTCTTGACTGTGGCGATGGAGGTCCACGCGTAGACGACGCGGTCTTTGTCCACGAACTTCCGCATGACGGTTCGAGTGGCCAGATTGTAGGAGTACTTGACGCCTTCGATCATCGTCATGTAGCTCTTGTCCACGCCATCTTCCACGTATGCGAAGTCCTAAACAGAGCTAGTGAGTCTTGTGGAATGAGAGTCCTTTTGCCACGTAACAACGTACGTGAGGCGGTCCTCCGGGTTCTTGGCGGTGATGCATCTTCATTCCGCCCCAAAGGACGTAGTCTGCATTATACAGGCTGAGCGGGAGCGACGTATTTGACGACGTCTCCTGCACAGTACCACGAAACAGATCCGTCTTGGAGAGAGTGCGCAGAATGCGGCTTTCTGGCCCCGTCAGGCCGGAGTTGATAAGGTGAATGTCGATATCAAAGCGAAGCTGCTGCACGTGATTCGAGAGCAGGGCCGAGATGGAATCATCTCGAGAGAGCGGCGACGCCTCCCAATGAAAACTGGGGGAGTCGTACAGAAGTAGATCGGGACCCTGATGATAGCAACAGTCAGAATCACGAACCAAGCACGACACGACAGTCTACGTACATCCTGAGCTGTGCGCTTCACTATGAGCTGCTCGAGTGCCTTGGCGACCTTGAGCTGTCTCTCCAGCGCCTCTTTGAGCTTCCGATTCGTCATTTCCGAGTGGTTCCGTCTCTGATACTGTCGCAACGCCACAGCCTTCCACATCGACGTCAGCGATGTCTCTCGCTCGGATCCCCCGTCCAAGCTATCGGCCTCGCTGCTGGCGCTGCTGTTCGTCTTGCCAAAGGGTTCATACAACCGCTGCGGATATTCGTTCGAGCTCTTGACCTGGACCAATTTGGACTCCAGCAGCTTCACATCATGATGCAAGCGCTCTATTTCCCCCTTTGGATCACCGTGATTGCGTTTCTTAGAGCGTGTAGCTCCGTTTTGCACTGGATGGTGCTGCTTCTTGACTTCAGGCGTCGCAATCGCGATCACTCGGGAGGTGGAGAGCTCCGCTGGTGACGGCGGCAGCTCTGGCATAAACGCAGGGGGGTGATGATCAGAGGCAGGAATCGATTGCTCGTAGGCGTCGATAAACGCCAGCGCGTCCTGCAACGCGGCGCTCGCGAGTTGGTCTTCCAGCAGCTCAAAATTCATGTCAACAATGCAAAATTGAGAGTGACGATCGCCACGCAACATTTCCGAATTTATTTCGGTAACTTACGTGGGGAAGAAATATGGGGAAACCAACAGTGCATTTGAAACTTAGTGTGGCAGAACGCAAGATGAATGTGAATTACTAGTACGTATTACAAACACGGCATGCACACTGGAGCTCGCTGTGCAATCGGTTTGTTCGATGCAGCTTCCAGCAAGGCATTTTCAAGGGAGTCGAAGTACTCGGATGTGCCCTGACTCAGAGCTCTCAAGCCCGTTGCCTTGAACTTCTCGATCTCACTGGCACTAGCAGACGGCATCAGTTGGTCGATCTCCTCAGCATACAAGCGATGCCAGTTTTTCATAAGCGTGGAATCAAACGGAGACGACGTGGAGCGTTCGAGCACCACCAGGCCTTCTCCCCGAAAGCGCACGTTCTTGTTCTTGACTGCGGCGATGGACGTCCAGGCATAGATAATCCGATCTTGGTCCACAAACTTCCGCATCACGCTTCGTGTGGCCAGATTGTAGGAATACTGGACACTCTTGACCACGGTCATGTAACTCTTGTCTACGCCATCTTCAACGTACGAAAAGGCCTGGAGGAAGCATGTAACACTGTCAGCGTTACACAAGTTAAGGTGAGGCGGTCTAGGAGCAGCTTACCTTAGGAGGCTCTCCAAGTTGCTGACGATGGTGCATTTTCATGCCGCCCCAAAGAACGTAGTCTGCATTGTGGAGGCTGAGTGGAAGCGCGGTATTCGAGGTCGTCTCTTGCACGGTCCCCAGAAACAGATCCGGCTTGGAGAGCGTGCGCAGAATGCGGCTTTCGGATCCTGCCAGTCCACAGTTGATGAGGTGGAGGTCGATCTCAAAGCGGAGCTGCTGCACTTGGTTCACGAGAAGAGCCGAGATGGAGTCGTCGCGAGCAAGTGGCGCTGACTCGCAGAGATGCGAAATTGAAGACGGAGAGTCATACACGAGATCCAAGTCCTAATACCAGAGAAGCAACGTGAGTCTCACTACGATCCTTCGGCATGGATGTAGACCAGAACTTACGTTCTGATGAGTGCGCTTCGCAAAGAGCCCTTCAAGGGCCTTGGCGACCTTGATTTGCCTGTCCAGGACCTGTTTGAGGTTCCGATTCGTCACTTCCGAACGGTTCCGGCGCTGATACTGGCGCAGCGCCACGGACTTCCACATCGAAGTCAGCGACCTCTCTGGCTCAGATCCCCCGTCCAGGCTGTCATCTTCACTGCTGGTACTGTTGCTGGACAAGCTCATGGACCCAGGCGATCCGTAAGACTGCAGCGGCGGCTCGCTTGTTCTCTTGAGCACAGCCAATTTGGACTCCAGTAGCTTCACATCGTGACGCAAGCGCTCTAATTCCGCCTTCGGGTCGCCGTGATTGCGGTTTTTAGGGCGCGCAGCCCCACCTCGTGCCGCATTCTTCACACTCTGACGCTGCTTCTTGGCCTTGGGCGATGCGACCACGATCTCCTGAATGGCGGTGAGCTTCACTGGCGACGGCGGCAGCTCCGGCAAGGCGACCGGGATCAGTGCAAACGAAGAGGCAGACGCAGGGGAAGGCGCAGACGCAGGAGACGACTGCTCGTAGGCGTCGATGAAGGCCAGTGCGTCCTGCAGCGCGGCGCTCGCGAGCTGGTCGTCCAGGAGCTCGAAGCTCATGCTGCTTTGGCCGGAATCGGTGGCCAAATGGAAGCGTAAACAACAATTGAGAGTGAAGGTCTTTTCGAATCTATTCCGTTATTTTTCAAACCGAATGAGCCAATCAGATTGATCGCAAATTACGGGGTGACCGTAATTATTAATAAATGACGGGTTTTAATTCCTCGCGCAAAGCGGCTTGGTGCTGTTGTCGTCACTGGTGCCACCGAGCAGATAGCTCTCGAACCAGGACCACATCGTGGCTGTGTTGCCACTGAGCGTCTTCATTATCACGTCAATAAGCGGTCCCGTGCGCTCGCAAGAGAGCTTGGCTGGGTCGATCTGGTCTCCGTGGATGCGGTGGTAGTTTTTCAACACCGTGGCGTTCAGAGGAAGCGTTGGCGACGGCTCGATGATCATCATGGCCTGCGCCAAGAACCGTAGTCCCAGACTGCCGAGCACAGTCACAGAAGTCCATGCGTACACGATCCTGTTGTTCTCGATGTACCGGCGCAGGACTGTTCGACTGTGGAGATCGTACATGTGGGGACCATACTGAAACGTCGTGAGGAAGTTCTTTTGCAGTCCGTCTTCCATGAACGTGCGCTTCTAGAGTAGCAAACAGGTCAAAGTATGTGACATAGAGTAGAGAGTATCGTTGCGAGTCTTACCTGTACGTGACCCACCACAGGTTTGCCCTTGGGGTGGCCTTTGAAGAGACCCTCCCAAACTGTCGCATCGGTCTTCTGCATGGAGAATGGCACTGGATAGCTGGCCACAGTCTCAAGCACTGCTCCTTGTAGAGGGTCTTGCTTGCGGGTCGTGTGCAAAGCCATGAGGTCAATTTGAAGCCCTGCTTGTCTGATATGCGTGTCCATGGTCGCATACAACTGATGCGAGTGCAGCGAAAGGTTCGCAAACAGAAGCTCGTCGTCTCTGGAATTGGAGAGTACATGGCGAAAGTCGCTCAAGCAGAGATCGTAAGAAGCCTCCAGGTCCTGACATACAGATGCGTACTAGTCAGTAATGCACAAACAGACACACCGACCAGTAGGACGCACCTCCGCCAGCGTTCGTCGCTCAAGTTGTGCTTCCAAATACTTGGCGATCTTGAGCTGCTTGGCCAGAGCCCGCTTCAATTGGCGATTCGTGGCTTCTGACTGCTGACGGCGGCGATGCTGCCGCACAGCAAAGTCCATCCACATGGATTCCAGCTCTTTCGTGGCCGCGATCATAGCGGCAGAGGATGAGTCTGTTGCCTGTGGCTCGTCATTCTTGCCTCCCTTTAAGCACGTAAGCGTCTGTTCGAGCGTTTTCACATTCTGTCGCAGTCGCTCCAGCTCGTTCTTGGCGCTGTGGCGCTTCCGTGGATGGGCTGGTCCAGAGGACGAGGACGAGCGCCGCTTGGCTGTGGCTTTCAGTGTCTCTGGCTCAGGACTCGAGACGCTGGGCGAGATAGAGGTCAGACTGGGCGGGTCCTGGTCGTCAGAGGACGACGACAGCTCGTAGGCGTCGATGAAGGCCAGCGCCTCGAACAGCGTCTCGCTCGTGAGCTCCTCACTCAGCAGCAGTTCCATGGCGTTTGCTGAAATGGCGTTCAGGTGATCTGGTGGGGGACGCTGCTCTGCGATTGGCTATAATTAAAAACGCGGTAAAATACATTTTTATCAGTAAATTCCGTTTTGCGTCATCTTCTGCATCATCAAATCATTGCGAAGGATGGTCCCTAAACCTACAGATCAATCCAGACGATACGAATATACCGGTAATACGTTTAATGTCGGATCAAAGTACCGGTTTAATCGTTACAGAACAGTTTGTCTCGGTATTCTCTCCCTCCGAACAAACATTCGCCCGACCAACCAACATTCCTTCAGTCGAAGCCTGATGAGCTTCCTGCTGAACGACCTCGAGGCCAGCGCCACGCTGCAGGACGCGCTGGCCTTCATCGACGCCTTCGAGGAAGAGGGATTCGGTGGGGATGGCAGCACGGGCAGCGAGTCGTCGTCGCCTCCTGCGTCCACCAGCAGCGAATCGCCCAAGCGACCCAAGCCCAAGATGCGGCAGGCCGAACGGGTCAAGAGAGAAATGCACAAGCTCAGACGCGACGCCGAGCAGCTGGAAGCCACTCTCGCGAGGCTCAAGGCTGCTGCGCAGTGCCGAGGCATGAACCCTGGCACTGTGCACGAGATCGAGGTGTTCAGTGCCAGCGCTGCCACCCTAATGATCCGCGAGTACCAGCGACGCCGGCAGTCCGAAGCCACGAACCGCAAGCTCAAGGCGCTGTTGTCCAGACAGCTCAAGTTCGTGCGCTCATCGGAGACGGCGCTGTTCAGCAAGCTCACTGACAAGGTATTGCCGTGTCTGAGTACTATCTCTGGTTCGCTGTGGCAACTGAGGCGATGGCTTTGTGTCTCTGTAGGATCTCGACGTGTTGTACGAATCGCAGAAGATCATTCTGTCGCCACACAAAGAGATAGAGAGCTCGTACACGATATGTTCACTCACTGAGCGGATCGGTCGCCTCAAACTCACGGCTGACAACGAGATGCAGCGTGCCGGCCTCGCTGATGATTCGTTCCTGTTCGGCACTCAGCGCAGGCTTGATCGGACGTTGGGAGCTGTATACCAGACCGTGGCCTGTACGCCGCTGTCTTGCAGCGTCGACACCTCCGATCAGCTTTTCTGGAAGGCAATTCTCGAAGGACTCGTGTGCAACCAGGTAAAAGTCTCTATGGGGAATCGCCATCAAGTGCGTCGCTCATTTGCTGTACTACTTCGTAGACTCCCATAGTCATTACTGGATCAAGTGATGAGGCAAGTGTGTCGATTTATCACTTCGGCTACGAGTTCATGGGCATGAGAACGACGGCGATGATGCACAAGGTGGTCGAGCCAGATCGCATCCTGTACGCCTGGTCCTCCTTCACGGCTCTGCCCAGCCAGAACATGAGCTTCTACGAAGACCGCGTTTTCACGATCCGACGTCCGGAATCCGCTGCGGACGCTGTTACACCTCCACTGGCCAATCCAGAATCGGTCTTTCGGATCTTGTATCGCATTCATGCCGAGGAGAACTGTTCTCTAGAGCCACTACAGGAAGCTGTGCTGAAAACTCAGTGCAACAAAGTGTCCAAGTATTTCCAGACGGCAGAGACCTCGCTGCTCGATAAAATTCGCTGCAAAGGGTCTGTTCTGTCCACCTTTTCGAGTCTTCGATCGATGAAAGCCCTGGAGGAGATCTGTGAAGCATAAGGTAAGATACTGTTGTACGAGAAAATATATGTTTTTGTACGGAAAACAGCAAATGTTGCTGGCTTCTGGTACTCTCGGACCATATCAATTCCCGACAAGAAGGCTTTAAGATCATCTGATGGCGGTACTCCAAGGACGTGGGAGCCACTGTGCCCAGTTAAGATGAGGATTACGGGCATGAACATCCCCGTAATCAAGAGTGCCTTTCGTTGGTTTTAGTGCATTCAGTACAATTCGAACTCCTCGCTCGACCAAATTCCTGCGCGAGACAGCATTACGTAGGTAAAGTGTCATGAAAGATGACCCGCTGGACGAGAAGTTCGCAAACGCCACATCACACAGCGCGCTCCAGTTCCTAATCGCCCAAGATCCTTCGACAGCTGGTTCTCCACATGTAGTGGAAGCTGGTCCTGAGCGACCAACGGCTTCGATTGAGGCCTCGCAAGCCGGTCCAGCAATCTCACCCACAAGTAAGATTCACAATTCGATTATACATCTCCAGATTGGCACTAGTGCTGCTGCGAGGCGCATACGAATTCACAACCACGGCCAGAAGAAAGCGGAATTAGAGTATCTACGCCGCCACGTTAAGATGCTCGAAGTGAGACTGGAGCTGCTGAAGAAGGCGAGTGAACCAACTGTGAGCAACGAGAACGACAATTCGACCAGGAGCTTGGGCTTGAACAGTCAGACGGGCGCGCTCGTTGCTATGTGGAAGATGGTGGCTGTACGGCAGTACCAGCGGCGCAAGCAATATGAAATCACGAATCGGGACCTCAAGCGTGCGTTGTCCAATGAATTGAAGATCGCCAAGACGCTAGATAGGTTTCTAGCTCGATTGCGGTGGACGATGCCACAGCTAAACGAAGCCTAATACAATTCATCGACATGACATGAATGGCATTCCGAAATCAGCGCCAGGTCTGCGCATTTTGGCGTTCTTGCGATAACTTCTGAACTGAATTGCCGAATCTCTCTGCGCAAATTGGAAACACGCGGAGGAACGTGAGTTTCTCACTTCATCGGCATGGTTACAAGTGCAACTACTACTGTACCTGTGATAGCTGATTATGTAGCGTTGTGAAGGTGATGGACTGCTATTGGCTGAGCCCAATGAGGTTACGGATTACGGCTCCTTTCGTGGCCGTAAACAGCGTTGCCCATCTTTAGCACAGCGTTTATTCCAGTATCTTGCTTTATGTGGCCAAGCGGCCCACGGATGGCAGATGATCGCAGCCTTTCCGCCAAGCCCACACGCTGCCACTTTTGCGCTTGCTCGAAGCCGACAACGAGCGATGGAGTTCGATCATCTCCTGGATGAGGCCAGTCTGCAGGATGCACTCGCATTCCTGGACCACTACGATCATTTTGCGCCCCCGCCGGCCTTCGTCACCGTCCCCGTGGCTATGCCTGAGCTGCCAGCGTCAACTCTGACCAAGACTCAGCGCGGGATCGTAAAAAGTCAGACTGGAGGTGACTCGGCCGCACGCTCGAGCCGCCGCAATCGAGGCAAGAAGAAAGCCGAATTGGAGCGATTACGTCACGACTCCAAGGTGCTGGAGGCAAGGCTGGCGCGATTGAAGAAGACGGGTGGGTCATTGAGCAAGATCGGCAGCAGCAGCGGCTACAGCGAAGACGAGAGCGTGGACGAACATTTAACCCACATGAGTGGGCTCGCAGCTACGTGGAAGGTGGTGGCTGTGCGTCAGTACCAGCGCCGCAAGCAATCCGAGATCATGAACCGGGATCTGAAGCGTGCGCTAGTGAACCAGCAGAAGATTGCCAAGACCATGGAGAGCCTATTCACGAGACGCACTCCCCAACATGTACGCTGTTCACATTGAACCTGAGGTCTAGCATGTCGCCCTGACTCGTTGCTTTGTGTTATGCTGATAGGACATGGAGCTCGTGTATGATGCCCGAGCGACAGTCACGCATTACTCGAAGACGCCAGAGTCCAGCCAGAACGATCCGATCGCAGCCTTGCTCTTGTCTCGGGTGCAACATCTCCGCCTTGAGGCAGAAATGCATCTTGTAGACGCAGGTCTGGCAGGACCGGACCCGCGCTCGTTGCGAACACTCTCCGTGTCTAACCATGGCCTAGGAACAATCTTGGAAACGTCCTCTTGCGCTCCTATCCCGCTAAACCTCGAGACAGCAGATCGCGTTCTCCTGGACGGCATGGAAGCTCTGTACCAAGACATGGCCAATGTTCCACTGAAGGTAAGTCGCTGGGGTTTGTGCTGCTGCGACGATCTCTGTTTCATATGCGTGAAGCGTGTTTGTAGTCCATCACATTCGTAGAAGGCGGTGTGGACAAGAGCTACGTGGCCGCAGTCAAGAGCGCCCAGTGCTCATACAATTTGCAAGTTCGAGCGGTGACGCGCAACTTCGTGAGCCAAGACAGAGTCGTGTTCGCGTGGACATCCATGGGCGTTGTGGCGAACAAGGACTTGAGGTTCCAGGGCGAGGGCATGATGGTGCTGGAGAGGTCGCCCATGGCTCCGACGCACTCTGCACTACTCAAAACCTGGCATCGCATGCATGCTGAGCAGGTTGAGTCGCGCTTCGGGCTGTCGAGTGAGATCGAGATGCTCAAGGTCGTGGGCATGAAGGCGTTGAGTCAGAACGTGGCGAGCTATTTCGCGGCTCTGGAAAATTTCTTACTACGAGCTGCGGTAGATAAATCCGAGCACGTTTTCGTCCCGTCATGCATTTCCTGGTAAATTAAACGAGTCCATCATTCGATTCATGTTCCAAAGTATTTGGTCGTGCTGTATATGTCGTATGGATGCATGCCAAACCATTTCTTCAGGCACCGCTGAGATTGCCTGCAACAGGTCAACGGGTCGTGGCATTGTTCACGTTCTTGATGCAGGATCATGATCAAAGCGCGCTACTTTTTGCATTATTTTTCAATGTAAAGTGGGTCCACGGATGGTTCTTTCGTGTGGTACCCATTAAACAAGTTCTTGATTCCTTTTGGGCTGCCCAAACAGCCCTTTGAGTCGGCAAGTGAGGTCGTGATGCTTAGTTTTCGATTTGAATAGCAAGACTAGTAATTCATTACTAGTAATCGGATCACTTTCCTGGATGAATTGTTTAACGCTCTTCGTTATTCACCTATCTGTAGCATGCACATCTTCCGCGTCAATCGAGTTAAAAAACTATCAAGCGTCTTGCCGGTCTTGACCTCGTTGAACAGCGCGCGCTTCAGACTCCGATTCGTACTTTCAGATTGCTAGCGTTGCTGGTACTCGTGGCCTCGAGCGCCACGGTCTCTCGTTGTAGCCGCTGACCCTCGTCTCGAAAGCGCTACCAGTAGCAGGTCTTGGGCTTATCACTGGAGTGTATCGCTGCAGGACTAGCTGATGGACGCTTCGATGAAGGCCGGCGCTTCCTGCAGAGTCGCGCTGGACTCGTCCAAGAAGCTCATGCAGATGGGCTGACGCTGGTGTGTACACTAATATTGAGGGTTCAAAGTCAAGATCAATGTTGCCTTCTTGCTTAGACCACCCTAGCGTTCGGTTTGTCGGTCTCGCACTCCACCAGCAGCATGGTTTCGAGCGATTGGACATAACTCGTGCTGATATAATTGCGCCACCGCAAAGCGCATTCTTCAATCAGTCCCAGCTCTACTCGGTCGTCTCCATGACTCGATGGAAGCAGAGTTTCGACGTGGATGCGATACCAGTACTGGACGAGCCCAGCGTGCTGGGGGGAGGGCAAGAGCGGATCTCGCAGGCAGAGCACACATTCCTCGACAAGACTCGTGTTCTTGGTTGGGACCGGCGTGGTCGCGGTCCAAAAGAGCAGAACGCACTGCTTTAGCACCTTTCGCCGTGATATCGTGCTCGTGGTGAGGTTGAATTGTTCGCCTTTGAAAGTGAACGAGGCTGTACTGGACTCTAAGAACCCATCTTGTATGACTCTGCACAATCCCTATACAAGAAGCTGTTAGCATCGCCTGCGTGAAGGAGACAGGGTCGTTGACGCTCCTACCGGAGCGAGATCCATATCGTGCGTGAATTGTCGCCGTATTGCCAAGTCAGCACGAGTCTTGGTGATAGCCAGGGGCGTGCTTGAGATGCTCACGACCACTGAGCCTAAAGACGTGTCCGTTTCGCGCTGCGTGCGGAGAAAGGCCGAGTCTGTGCGCAGCAAACCCACGCTGTCCAGGATCACCATCGCTCCCGCTTCGAGTCGATCCAGACGCGCTGTCACGACGATCGGCGAGTGGTCAAAGGCCTATAGTTGCAGTGCATAAGCTACACGAGGACGATCGCATACATCCGGTCCTGGCGCTCCTTACCACGTGCGAAACCGCCACCATGGCACCAATGGCTTCCTGATTCTTCCTGACCATCCTTCGCAGCCGCTCATTCGTGGTCTCTGCGTGGCGGCGACGACTGTACTCTCGCTCGGTAAGCAAGTGCCTTCTTGAGCCAGCCTGCGCCTTGGTCTGCAGATGCTTGAGTGTGGCCTCCAGCGCCGTCGTCTCCAGTCGCAAGTGCTGGCTCTCCGCCCGAATGCGCTGCCAGTACCCGATCTTGGGGCCCGCGCGTCGCTTGCGCTCAGAATCTCTCGTGGCGGACGCAGATTCGCAGGCGTCGATGAAGGCTAGCGCCTCCTGCAGCGTCGCGCTTGACTCGTCCAGGAAGCTCATCTTGTCGATCGTCACGATTGTGATTAATAGAAATTGAGACATTCCACCATCACTCAGCACCAACAGCGGAGTGATGGTTTTCTAAACCGATTTGGTCACTGTACTGTCCGTCCAATGGATCCGGTAGCTTGATAGACTGTACGCTCCAATGGATGCCCTTGCTTCAGCACCCTACAGTAGTCACGCTTCGTCGTGAGTGGAGCCCTCGCGACTACATTATTCTTGGGCATGATTCACTTGAGCAGCTACCGTCGATGGAGGCATTCCATGTAACGCACGACCATGGCCACGCCTCATGGTGCTCTAGCGATCAAGTTTAAGTTCAGGGCACAAGTCTCTTCATGTCGGATTACGCTTCGGCCGAGCTATAGTACAGAACCGGCTTGGTGCTGCCGGCAAAGACGACAGACATCAGCGCCCGCGTGTGCAGTCGAGAACGAATTGCGGACAAAGAAATCGGTCGGCAAAGGAAAGATCGCCACTGACCCCTTTATCGGAATTTTGTTTATCGTGGTCTCATCTGTTATGTCGTGATGCAAGTACGATAGTTTCGATACCATGCACAGATTATCTCACAAAGCCACCATGGAAATTCGAGTGTCGCCCAGATCGGTCTCAGTTTGATCCATCAACATGGACTCCAGCGACTGGAGGTAGCCCGTGCTGACGTTAGTCTGCCACCGCAAGCCACACTCTTTCAATTGATCGCGCTCCATAGAACTACTGCCAGGAGGCTCGGGATGCGGTGTGTCGCCGTCTTCAGCGTGGACGCGGTACCAGTACTGCATTAGAGCACCACGCTTGTGAACAACGGCCGCTTCGGGCGACAAATCCCGCAATCTGATCAGCCCTTCTTCCATGAACACCACGTTCTTGCTTGGGATCGCCGTCATGGACACCCAAGTGTACAGTACACTGTCGCTTTGGACATGGCGGCGCGTGATCATGTTGGTTTTGAGCTTGAAGTGCTCGCCTTTGAACGCAAAAGCAGCTGGACGGGATTTGGCGAACCCTCCTTCGATGAACGAGCTCAATCCCTACAAGAAAGCATCGTCACCCATGAAAACAAGTCACCAGGACAGGATCCACCCACCGACTGGCTCTGAGCGGCTCCTAATAGATCATGCGTGAACTGTTTCCATAACGAAATGTCGGCCTGCTCATTGCTGATGAACAAACGCGAGCTGGAAATGCTCTCGATCACTGAGCCAAGCCTTGCGTCGGTCTCGCTCTGCGTCCGAAGCAGGAACGACTCAGCGCGCAAGAGTCCTACGCGGTCCAGAATGGCCGTCGCGCCCTGTTCCAAGCGACTTAATCGACCTACCAGCACTGGAATAACGAAAGACCCATCGTCTGTGGCCTAGCAGCACAAGCAAGGAGAATGAATGACTCATGGACACCTACTATGAGCACCATAACGTACCACGTTGGCCAGCTTCGCCATGGCATTCAGAGCCTCGCGGTTCTGGTTGACGAGCGCTCTCAGCTGCTGGTTCGTGGTCTCTGCGTGGCGGCGGTGGTGGTGCTCTCGCTCTAGACGCGTCTGGCGGTTCCTCACTCTGCCCAACCTCCTGATCTGGAGATGCTCCAGCGTGGCCTCGAGCGTCACGGTCTCTCGTCGTAGCTGCTCGCGCTCTTGTCGAAGGCGATGCCAGTAGCTGGGCTTGGGCTTGGCACTGGAGTGTTTCGCCGGATGACTGGAACCGCAATGGCTGCTGGAGCCTTCGCAGGCGTCGATGAAGGCCAGCGCCTCCTGCAGCGTCGCGCTGGACTCGTCAAAGAAGCTCATCTCGACAAGTGTCCGGAACTGGTACGGTACCAATACCGGTATGAGATCAGACATGTTATCAGAACTGTCAAGGTATAACTTCCTCCGAACCAAAATACTCGTCCGATTTGCAATTAGGGGGTTTCAGATTTCCTCATTCCTTGGACTAGTGAGACCAAGAAATGAGCCAAAAGATGCACACCTTTTCAAAATCTTTATGTGATATCTATGGGCGATACCCCTCCCCAGGATAATTTATTTATGTTTATTTATACCTCCATTTTTTGTTGCTTGTGTGCCAAGGTGTATAGAGATAGAGGAAATTGTTAATAAAAATCCCCTTGGCAATAAATACCCTTACTAATTCGTTTAAATAATCCATATAAACACAAATCATTCGCTTGGCAAGCAAACGAGGGCAAGAAATCACTCATTTTCAACTAACTCTGTGGCAAGGAATTAGAAGAGGAATAAGGCCAAGAAAACATAAAGGGGAAATAAAAAAAATGCCCCTATTTTAGCCGTAAATAAAAATTCTGCCCCTTTTGTAATATTTCTATGTAAATTACAGAGAGGGGTCGTAAGTTACGAAAAATGGGAAAGTTACGAACAGTAGAAATGGGAAAGTTACGAACAGTACGAACAATACAGTACCATTACTTTACGGTTATAGAGTACAGTAGTAAGTATTATGCCGAGGCCACCCTATATTACACGCTCCTGTAGCTCAGC
>JAADXR010000252.1:0-41573 GCA_023337935.1 Elongisporangium anandrum
TGGTCGTCGTCGTGACAGAGCCAGAGGTCGTGTAGATGGACTGAGGCGAGATGTCACGAGAGCTCGGTGCTTGGATGTAGGACTCCCACTTGGCTGATTCTGTGTTGACCCACCACGGAGCGTTGAGCTGGTTGCTCGCAGACTCAGCGTAGGCCAGGCCCACGTGCGCTGCCGCGAGCGTCGCGAGGAGGAAGGAGAGCTTCATCCGAAGGCTGTTGATCCCACGAACGAGAATTGAAGAGTGATATCCTACGATTGATCTGACATTGTGAGCCCGGCCTGTCTATGGATACGTTGAAGTCGACCCAACCGATCCCATCATACATGTTGAGTGTGCAGCATGCTCTGACGCGTTGGTCATTCGAAGACTTGACACTTGGCACCACAAGCGAAGACATTGAGAGATCATAAGTGGAAGCTCATCTCAAGATCAGACTCATCACCTCGTGAACTGCTTTCCATTCCTTTCTGCCTAACAAAGGTGACGTGTTTGTCATGCGGAGGGATGAAGGAGCTGCAAGCCTCAACGATACACGAGCTCACAGATAGTCTTGCCAGCTTTGCTTCGTGGTTGCATGCAGCCCTTCAACGGAGATGGGCAGTCATGCTGGTCAGATTGGTTGATGATAATGTGCTCTTCTACATTCGTGCGACCTCTCTTCAACCACGATGACACGAGCCACGCACTGTTAGGCCGTTGATGCTCTCATGCTATCTGTATCACCAAGAGAATCGCCTGGATGAAGGCGAAATTCTACTTGTTGGCCGTCAGACGCTAACGCGGAGACGATCTTCTATCATGGACATGTTGGCTGCAGGTGTCACGAATGTTGTTCCAATAACATAAAAGAAATCTCGACGTTTACATTCGTACCACATTCAATTGTGACCGATGTTGGAAGGCCGGACGGTGCTCATTCTCGCGACGAGAGTGAACAAACATTCGATAGTGTTCACTCTGCTCCAGTACACCGCTAGGATCAACATCGAGACACGAGGCGATGCAAAACTACCAAGGATTACGCCAATCGTGCGATCCGCGAGGTCCTAGAGCGCTACGAAGACAAGTCCTTCTTGCCATCGAAACTCATTGACGCATCGCGAGAAGGCCGCCGCCAGAACTGATGATAGCTGCCAGTCGTTTTAATGTGAATTATGGACCGCACTGCGCTGGGCTACTAGCGAAGCCCATTTGGATATTGCGCAGACATTGCTGCTTCACGGCGCTATCCTGGATTGGGCTGACGTCCACAAGAAACCTGCGCTGATGATCGCAGCAGAACGTGGGCACTTGGGAGCCGTGGATTTACTGCTGAAGCGCCAGGCCTGACAAGGAAGGAAATCAGCACTCATGTATGCCGCTATCAGTGGCCACCGCCAACTTGTTAGCAGATTGATTGGATGTGGAGCCAAGACATATCTGAAGAACCTCCAAGGGATTACAGCCATGGATCTTGCTTCCAAGAACTATCACAATGATATCGGGCAGCTGATAGAAGACATGACAACCAGTCCAACTAAAATATCCTTACTGGAAGCTGCTGACCAAGGCCAACTGGAATCCGTCATCCAATTGCTTCAGATGACAAATGCCAAGATGAATGTAAATGTCATAGACAACTACGGATCGACTCCTTTGATACGTGCTGTACGGAAGAATCACTCGAGTGTGGTATCAGAGCTGCTTAAGTTTGATACAAGGGTGAATGCTGCTGATCAAGACAGCGATACAGCCTTAATTGTGCCGGTGAGGCGCAATTACGTCTCCATTGTTTGCGAGCTACTCCAAAATGGCGCTGATCTTGATGCACCGAACAAGTATGTCTACACGGCGCTTATGGTGGCAGCAACATGCAGAAGTACAAGTAACATTCATGTGCTTCTGGTGTGAATGTGAACGCCTCTAAGACAGAAGGTTGTACGGTATTGATGTTGGCTACGAAATCCGGGTGTGCGGCTGTTGTGCGAGCTTGATTAAAGCGTGGCGCCATTGTGAATTCAATGAGTCAAAACTGGAGCAGTTTTTGTTATTAGCTGTTGAAGGATCCCACGCAGATATTGTGCGATTATTCTTGGACCAAGGCGTGAACGTTAATGCGGTATATTCGAAAGAAGACACGCCGTTGATCATCGTGGTCAAGAAGAATTACGTTGAAATGGTACAAATGCTGCTCAAGAGTGGAGCTGAGATGGGGACAATGAATGAGCAAGGAAAAACAGCAATCTCTCGTATCAACGGCACGCGATTATTCATCTACCAAAGGACTACGCCGTTCAGAATTTATCTTGGCGTCTGCTGCAGGTCGCGAAGGAGGGAATTTTGGATAATGTTGACCAATTGCTGAATGTTGCTGGCATTAATTTGGAGCTTGCTGGAGAAGATGGGCGAAATGCGTTGATATTTGCGCCAGATCATGGAAATGCAGTCGCCCGTTCGATCGTTTCTACGCTATAACCCAAAATTTGTCGTAGATAAGACCGATGTTGATGGCAACAATGCGTTAATGCTGGCTGCAATGCTTGGCCTTGTGGATATAGCTCAATGCTTAATGGAACACGACGCGAGCGTGAATCTTGTCAATAAACGTGGCCAAAACGCACTAATGATAGCTACTGCAGGAGAACTCATGGCGCTTCTATCGACACGAAAATAAAAAAGTATCATCGATCAGCTTGTGCACTTCGTGGATGCTTGCTTCTCGAAGTAGTGATAAAGAAAAATGTGAATATTTTGATGGCATATAACGCAAACGTGAATTTCGCACAACAGGAAGGTTGTTCTGGCCTGTTGAATTTTTGAAAATGCATTCAGTAAGTGTGTGGTGGTATGAGCGAGATCATCCATTCTAAAAGCTATCAACTCGTTGCAGTTCGTCCACAAGTCGCACTTTTTCATATATCACGGCCAACGTGGAATCTATCGCCCTATTAAAGCAAGCACTTGACACTGATAAAGAAATGCACTACTGAAAGATCACGTTCAAAATCGAGACGGATTCCCAGCAATAGTTTTTCAAGGAATTGCTGGCAATGAGAAAGCCGTGTGTACGAATTTGCGCCGAGCGGAATCCTACTGGAGTAGCTTGTCGAAGACAAGCGTCTTTATTCCATGTGAGAGAAACTTTACGAAGATCACACCAAGAATAAAGCGGTTCATCGTCAAGTGCAACAACATTTTGGTCGGCGAAAATGAAAAGATCAATACAGTTTGAGCTTCTTGGAAGCTAATTTGGAAATGCTGCAGGAGTCCATCGTACTCTCGACAACGCAAGAAGTGCAGTTCTCGCCAGACAAAGCGCTCACGTACTAGAATATCTAGCAAATTGTAACACCTCTACTCTAGCAAAAGACGTTAACGCTTGAGCAGTGGTGGCAGATTTCCAGAGACTATGGGTCGTTTCTTTGCGATGAAACAAAAGCTAGAATCGCCATCACGGCGAAAAGGTACAAGCACTCCTCTTGGGGCTGATTTGCTGACCTAAGGGCATAATACGCGCATAACGACTCGTTGTGTGCTAAACTGCAGTACCGGGGAGCGATTACTACCAAATGTTTCATGGTCGTTGCAGTCGAAGTGTACGTCGCGTGTCCAGCACGCATTTTTGTTACTGCTATGCCTCTGGCAATGCTTTTTCACCTGCCCTCGTGGACTCGTTGACGTTGTTTCTCTCCGATGGTTACGACGAGGCTGAGCGCCCGACGGCGAATTCATGCTCCCGCGTCACATGTCTCCTTCTTGCACAAAGCAGAACAGACCTCTCCGTAAGCGACATCGTCATGCGTCGAGGCCGCACTTTGGAGCATTTGCTTGTTTAAATGCAGGCATTGTGACAATGGATCACTCACTAACCAGCACGAAGACACCAACTCTAAAAGCCAAATGAAGCCACAGCCAGGACAGGTTGTTTAAGATGAAGAAGATACTCAATCCCCAACTCCGACGTTCGCGTGAGACGTTTGGGAACGATCAGGTTTCAAGCCTCGACAACAGCGGGGCCGTCACTCCGTGTCGACTTCAACCCTTCACTTGATTGGCTTGATCCCTATGCTCCTATTAAGAGCACCACCTAATTACTAGACTATGCAAACCTTCGAGAGCCAGAGCGAGCATGCTGATACAGTACTGCAGTCAACGGGTATCGCATGCCTGCATTCACTTGACATGAAGCATTTTAAACATCCTATATTTGCCAATTGATCGTCCGCATACTATTCGTGACTTGCTGGTGCTCTCGCTGTGCGGGTCTCGCTTCAGGATCTGAAGTTCAGATCCTGAAGTGCGTTCATCAGCAGACAGCTCACGGCTACTGCACCGCTCTCTTGCGCGTCAACCGCCGGTGCGCAATCTGTTCCCTCAGTGACAGCTGCTGATACGACAGTGACACCGCGAGGTCCAATCCCTGCAGCTGTCCTGTCTTCCCTCTCCGTCGTCTTGTCGTTGCTGTGGCTCGTCTTGCGAGTCCTGGTTGCCCTCGCCTTCAACGTAGGCAAAGCCATCTCTTCAGTTCCATTCAATCACGACACACTCGCCATTGGCAGTCTTCGCTATCTCTTCACATTGCTTCATCGCGCTCATCTGCAGCATCCTGTCGTGGATCTTACATCGCTCAGTCTATTATATCAGCGGTGCCATCCAATTCGTTCGCGTCGTCTTCGTGCTCAGCCAATTCATTCGCGACGTTTTGCAGTGCGTTCGAGTCACTGCACAAGGCCACTCAGTGTCGATCTGCTCGCTCGACCTGCTCTGCTCCATCGAATTGTATGCGGGCGAATCTTGCTCGATCAATTTGTGGTTTCCCCACGACCGTCTGTGATCCGGATCATGACGGTCTGTTAACAGAGGAGATCAGTTCCCTCTCGTGGCATGGTACGAGAAAGAAAGGCCAGCCACTGCATCTTGTGGTGGCAAGGCATCCGTCCGTCACTCCCCAACTTCCCACGGTCTCACCTCGATGGTTTCGATTCCCAGCTCCGCCGCTGCTGGCCAGCGTGTTGCGCTGCGATCGTTCGAGCGGCTCATGACGCTCTCGGACGACGCCTACGTCATGGTCGCGCACGTGCTGCTCGTGCAGGGCCAGACCCAGGAGCTGCTCCGCCATCTACCAGCGGCATTGATGAAGACGTTCAACCGCCACCCGCGCATGCGATTCATGCTGCTCAAGGACGAGCTCGCCATGGGCGAGATCCAGCCCCTGCTGTCCCTGGAAGACATTGCGAAGGAAGTCGTTCTCCACGTGAAGCACACGGATGCGGACGGCTTGAGCGCCAGCGCGTACCAGGCGTTCATCCAAAAGATGGCGCACACGTCCCATGATCTCTACAGCGAGTTCCCGTTCAGGCTCCACGTGTGGGTGGACGCTGCCAACGACCAGGCGCGCTTGATCCTGCTCTCGGACCACTTCACCTCGGACGGCAACTCCGGCAACACGATCCTCAACGACGTGCTCACATTCGCGGCGGAGCTGTCCCACGATGCTGCTGCCAGCTTGGCCGTTGAGGAGATGCCGCTGCATCGGTCGCTCTACGAGACCGTCATGGCTGAACACCCGATCGAGAGTCCGCAGCTGCTTGACCTCATGACGACAAGCGTGCGTACGGTTCTCAAGAGCGGACCTGTGTTCACTCACTTGATCGTGCCCAGCGCAGACCAGGAAGACTTCCGCATGCCCAACCCGCCCAAGAACCCGTCGACCATCCTCTTTGCCGACGGATCCAAGGCCAACCTGGCCAAGATCGTGGCGAAATGCCACCAGGAGAAGACGACGTTCTTTGGCGCCTTGGCTGCGTCCATTTTCCTCAGCTACATCGTCACGAGCGACTCGGTGGACGACGAAGCCTTCAAGCTGAGCGCCTACATGAACTTCAACATGCGTGAGCGTCTTGCCGAGCCAATGGACCCCCAGTCCGTGGGCTGCTACATCACGCTCAGCGATATCAACGCGCCCACGCTCAACGTCCCAGCGCAGCGTTTCTGGGATCTGGCGCGTACGCTCAAAGACCAATCCACGCACGCGCACGATGTCTTCGCGGCTTCGGCCATTCCGATGATCCTGCTGGACCAGTACTTCAACCGCCAGTCGGACCCATCGCTGTACCAAGAGTTCCCCATCAAGTGCTCAAACCTTGCAGACGTGGACATCTCCAGCGGCGGACGATACCCGTACGCGACGTCGCACTCGTTTGCCACGGGGGAGATGACGCTCGAGTCACTCCAGTACACGGGTCGAGTGCCGTTCCTCGGGACTGCGGCGTTGTTTTACGTCACGTCGCTCAACCAAGTTGGCTACAGCATCGGCCACCACTACGAGGAAGCCACGGGCAAGAAGCTCTTTGACACAGCTGTGGCGGTCATGGAACAATCGTGGTCCATCGACAGTGACGACACGCTCGTCGACGCCATCAACAAGCTTGTGAAGCACGAGAGTCAGATCCAATGTATTAATCCTTAATGAAATGCGTGTCACCGTTATGAGACGGCAGAGTGATGACAAACAATAGCTACTGACATCCACTCGAAACAGTGAGGTGTTTTGCAGCTCTCAACGAAGTAGCTCTAAGTTTTCGGATCGCAATACTGTAAATCCGAAGCCCACGCTCTGAGTTTCACTTATACGAATGAAAGCGGAACTCCAAAAGACGATAATTCAATGTGAAAATGAATGCTCAGCATTTGCTCAAACCCCACACCGATGGCAAAAATGCACCAATTTCAAGCGGTGGTTTTGTTCCAGCCGCTTCGCAACCGCAGTGATATCGAGGCGATCGGAGGGATTAAAAGCCCACATTTGCTCGATCAGTTCTCATTGCGCGCGAGAATTTCGCTGTGGAGGTTTGACATGAAATATTTCAGCTGATCAAAACCAGTGGTCGTAATTTACATTTGTCAGCTATGACAAATAACAACGTACTTTACTCACTAACTCGGTCTGATTGGTCGAAATGGAGGGCATGTGTCCATGATATATGTAGCGTATGCGGTGCCGAAATCGACGCGAATGACTGGAACACTCGTCGTTGATGGATTGACCAAACTGCGGTCGGAAGTTCTGAGGCGTTGGCGTGGATCTGGATGCCATCCAGACTCATCTCATTGGTGGCAAATGGGCAAATCACATTCGAAAGCACAGATGATCCTGCGCTTTTGTCCCAGAACAGATGCCTTCAGATGCTGAAGGAGATCTTGGCTTGCCACTTTGGTCGCTGTCTCATCTCTCTGCAGTCACTGATGACCGTACGTAAAGAAGAATGCAGCTCGGTTACCCGAGGTGTACACTTGTCAGCAATACGTGGGCTGCCTTGCCAAGTTGGCAAGGCAGCCCACGTATTGCTGTTGTACTGTACACGTCCAGGATGGATGGGGAGAGTGGGCCATGATGTAGGTCTAAATCGTGTCATTGTAAGGCGAAGAAAGGCCAGCCTTGCACGGTATCTTGTGGGCTCATTTAGTGGCGGTGGCAATCACTCCCCAACTTCCCACGGTCTCACCTCGATGGTTTCGGTCCCCAGCTCCGCCGCTGCTGGCAAGCGCGTTCCTCTGCGAGCGGTCGAGCGGCCCATGACGCTAACAGATGACGCCTACGTCATGGTCGCGCACGTGCTGCTCGTGCAGGGCCAGACCCAGGAGCTGCTCCGTCATCTCCCAGCGGCATTGATGAAGACGTTCAACCGCCACCCGCGCATGCGATTCAAGCAGCTCAAGAACGAGTTCGCCATGGGCGAGATCCAGCCCCTGCTGTCCCTGGAAGACATTGCGAAGGAAGGCGTTCTCCACGTGAAGCACACGGATGCGGACGGCCTGAGTGCCAGTGAGTACCAGGCGTTCATCCAGAAGATGGCGCACACGTCCAACGATCGCTACAGCGAACTCGCCTTCAAGCTTCACGTGTGGGTGGACGCTGCCAACGACCAGGCGCGCTTGATCCTGCTCTCGGACCACTTCCTCACGGACGGCATCAGCGGCACCACGATCCTCAACGACGTGCTCACGTTCGCGGCGGAGCTGTCCCGCGATGCTGCTGCCAGCTTGGCTGTTGACGAGATGCCGCTGCATCCTTCGCTGTACGAGGCATGGATGGCTGAGCACCCGCTCGAGAGTCCGCAGCTGCTCGACCTCATGACGACAAGCGTGCGCTCGGTGCTGAAGGGCGCACCGGTATTTAAGCATTTGATCGCGGCCAGCCCCGACCAGGAAGACTTCCGATTGCCCGACGCTCCGAACAACCCGTCGACGCTTCTCTTTGCCGATGGCTCCAAGGCCAATCTCGACAAGATCGTGGCGAAGTGCCGCCAGGAGAAGACGACGTTCTTCGGCGCCTTGGCTGCGTCCATTTTCCTCAGCTACATCGTCACGAGCGACTCGGTGGACGACGAAGCCTTCAAGCTCGTCGCCCACATGAACTTTAACATGCGCGGGCGCCTCCTGAAGCCGATGGATCCAGAGACCGTGGGCTGCTACATCTCGCTCACTGACATCAACGCGCCCACGCTCAACGTCCCAGCGCAGCGCTTCTGGGATCTCGCGCGTACGCTCAAGAACCAGTCCGATCGCGCGCACGATGTCTTCGCGGCTTCGGCCATTCCTATGATCCTGCTGGACCAGTACTTCAACTGCGAGTCGGACCCAACGCTGCACGAGGAATTCCCCCTCAAGAGCTCACACGTCGCAGACGCGAATATCTCCAGCATCGGACGATACTCCCACGCGACGTCGCACTCGTTTGCCATGGGAGAGATGACGCTTCAATCGCTCCAGTACACGGGCCGGATACCTTTCCTCGGAACTGCGGCGTTGTTTTACGTCACGTCGCTCAACCAAGTGGGCTACAGCGTCAGCCACGACTTCGAAGAAGCCACGGGCAAGAAGCTCTTTGACACAGCTGTGGCTATCATGGAGCAATCGTGGTCCATCGACAGCGACGACACGCTCGTGGACGCCATCGTCAAGATTGTGAAGCCCGAGAGATCAGAATAATCCCAATTAAACATCGACATGACTGCGTACAATCGCCTCTCTCTTCTCAAAATCCTCTATATTCGCCTTTATCCAAGAGCAAACTGGTCACGGGTATCTGCTCCATTTTCCAGCAGCTACTATAATACTAATTGCTCAACACTCTCAAGTCCTCCAGCTAACGACACCTCATTTGTTTCACGCAATCTCCGAATATGGACGCTTGTTACTAGAATTCGGATTTAAGTGGATTGGCTAAATGGATGATTTTAATTGGCCAAAAATCATTTTCCTTGACTGATTTGTGATGGAGTCTCTCCTGGCGGCCGCCAGACTTGGTAGCGTGGGGCGCGTGGAAGAAGCGATTGAGAAGCGTGGCGTTCATGTGGATACGGCTGATGACGAAGGACTAACAGCTCTCATGCACGCTGTCAGCAACGGCTACTCCAGGGTCGTCCAGTACCTGCTGCAGCAAGGAGCAGACGTTGAAGCCACAGGCAAGGACCAAGCGACAGCGCTGATCCTTGCAGCTCGCAACGGTCACTTGATGGCGACTCGGTGGCTGTTGAGACAGGGGGCGAATGTTCAGGCAACGGATGATCGCCAATGGACACCACTCATGTTCGCAGCACAAGGCGGCCACGTCAGCATCGCAAGGGTGCTGGTTCGAATGAAAGCGGATGTTGAGGCTGTCAACATGGATCAATCGACAGCACTCATGATCGCCGCTACGGAAGGTCATGTCGACATCACAAGCAAGTTACTCGAGAAGAAAGCCAACATTGAAGCGACCGACAGGAATCACATGACGGCACTCATGCTCGCAGCTGAAACCGGCCACGTGCGAGTAGCAAGAACAACGCGAATATTGAGGCTATGGATGGAGACCACGTGACGGCGCTAATGCTTGCAGCTAAGATGGGTCACGCTGGCATCGTCAATATACTGATCAGCCAGAATGCAAACATTAATGCTACTGACAAGTACCAATGGAATGCGCTCATGTTTGCCACTGAACGCGGCCACGCCGATGTCGTGGCTCAACTGATTGACAAGAAATCGAGCTTTGAGCCGACGATGGCTCTGATGCTTGCAACTAAAAACGGCCATGTGGATGTTGCAAGACTGCTGCTGGATCACAAAGCGAATGTCGATGCGGCCGATAAGAACCAAGTGACGGCATTGATGTCGGCGGCTCACTACGGTCATGTGAATGTTGCACGTTTGCTGCTCGAAAAGATCGCAAATATTGAAGCTAGTGATAAAAATGTAGTGACGGCTCTTATGTACGCTGCAAAGAAAGGTCGTGCCAACGTCGTCAGACTGCTGATGAATCGGAATGCAAATGCCGATGCTACTGATACAAATGGATGGATGGCACTGCTATGCGCGACTGCAAATGGTCACACCGATGTCGCAAGACTACTACTGGATCGAAACGCGAGTGTGAACTTGGTCAACAACCACGGAAATTCTTCTTTAGCTATTGCTGCTAAGAACGGGTATTTGGAAATTGTGCGTCGTCTGCTCGCCAATAACGCGCACGTCAACTCCGTAGATGCAAATGGAAATACTGCGCTGATATATTCTGTAGTGTATGGAAATCCACTTATTGCAACAGTTTTACTGGATCATGGCGCGGATGTTGACACGCGAAATCTGCGCTCGATTTCGCCATCGAACAAGATCAGAAGAATGTCGTGCAAGCAATTCAGGCTGCGCTGCGGGCCACGATTGAAACAGCAGGTGTTCAAGAGAAGGCATCATCATCACTTCAACCATTTGGCAACACTCAAGCCCCTACCTTGCTTGCCCAAGTAAAATTGCTTTGTGACACAATGCACGAAGCCCGAGCAATGTGTGAACATATCCATTCACGACTTTTTTGCCTTGCTGAACAAAACTTGCGCGCCGGATGCGCCGAGAAAGAGATGTTTCTCAATGCATTTGGAGCGATTCTGGAACAATTTCATGCTTTTCTCATTCAATTTGGAAACAAGCGAACCATTACACGGGTTGTTAGCGGCCGAGTGATTGTCAGTTTATGCCAAAAGCTGCACCAAGAGGTACGATATGATAAAACTCAGTGATGTCGATATTGTTGGCGAACACATGGAATGGAAGCAACAATTTCAAGCCGATTCAGATACTCACAGGAGCTTGGAAGATCAACGCTTGACCACAATCAATTATGGGCGGGTGAGCTGAATGATAGAGACGCTCAAGCAGAAGCCTTAACGCTTATGCTTTTTGAGATCAAGCATCGAGCAGGAAAATATGACCCAGATGAGCTTCAGTTGATTCACCAAATTTTCCAGAGAGTATCACGATATTCCACACTGTGAATTCCATCAGTTCCGAGATGGTTCATACCTCCGCACGAATACAATTGATACATCGAATCGACCAAGGATCGTATGGCTCAGTGCATCTTGGAACTTGGATTGGGACTTCGGTTGCCGTGAAATCTATAACTTTTCATGAAAACTTTGAAAACCGTGAAATGTTTCTCAATGAAGCCAATATCTGGTCAAGTTTGCAGCATCCACATATTGTGAAACTCTATGGGGCTTACCACGTAGGCAACCCATTCTTTGTTTGCGAATATGCTTCGAATGGAAATCTTCCGAACTTCCTTTATCGTCCAGAAAATCGCCACAAGACATGGAAGTGCTTACACGAAGTAGCACTTGGACTTTGGTATCTTCATTCGAAGCAACAAATTGTTCACCGCGATATCAAAGCGAACAACATTCTGATTGGTCAGGATGGTCTGTGCAAGCTAGCGGACTTTGGGCTCAGTTGTCGTTTGGCTAATCTTGATTCCCCGTCATTTTGCAATGCTTCAGAGTCGGGGGCGATTCGCTGGAAAGCTCCAGAGCACATCTCGGGTGAAAGCAGCGGATCATTCGCGAGTGATGTGTATTCTTTTGGTATGACTGTTATCGAAGCTGTGACGCAAAGGCTCCCATTTGGGATGATTCCGGACGTAGCTGTAAAGCACAAGGTGGAAAAACTGTGTGAGCTTCCTACGCAACCTGCAGAAATGAGCGATCCTCAATGGGAGCTCATCAAGGGAATGTGCTCAACAAATCCGGATGATCGAATTGATATGGTGACTGTGCTCCAGAAACTAAAGACCTTTGCTGATGATGAACTTGACAATCATTTACAGAAAGAATGGGAGCGCGACGAGCTCGACCAAGTGCAGACTACACTATTTCCCTAATGGGAGCGTCAATTTTGGCGAATTTATGGTTTATGTACTTGTCTGGGCTGTTTTCTTGATTTTTATGATTGGTTCAAGAACGGAGTGGACATAGCAAACGCGAAACGAGAGTAAAAGGTCGATTTGCTGGAGCTTACCACTGAGATGAAGGAGTAAAGCGCTCCATTCAAGTTGTCACTCGCCTTTCTTGGTGCGCTTCTATCAGTCCAGTTAGGCAATAATATGAACGGGATGCTGACATGCGAATCGTTACCCACAACGATCACAAAGCAGACCGGGTGGCCCGCGCACACGACATCCAGGCGGCTTTTCTTGGGTATAGCGCCCAAGTACGTATCCATTCTAACTTGTCGAATCAACCAACAAAACGATCAACTGGATTGGAAATTGGCCGGTCGCGACCGAGAGCATTCCTATCAGCAGCCAACCGTGGCCGGCTGAACAACGTCGACGACTTGCTCAAGCAGGACGCCTCGCTCGTGAACACCAATGAACACCGATGGAATGGGCTAACTGGTTCTGGTATATGCTGTGGACGCTGGCCGACCGTCAATTAGCTGCCTGAAAATGAGCAGATGTCCGTGCTTCGAATGAGCGAATTCACTCATCAACGCAGTCAAAATCGATGTAGAGGCGAATATTAAGGAGAGAGAGATGTGAATCAGCCGGGGCTCGTTGGCTGTTGTTGGAAAGAAAAGGTAATTTTGAGGCTGCCGATAACAATAAAGTCAGAGCTCTGACGTACGTTTAGTCATGTCGATGTTCAATTGGGATTAACACATTGGAGCACGCGAGCTTTGACTCTCGTGCTTCACAAGCTTGCTGATAGCATCAACAAGCTTGTCGTCACTGCCAATGGACCATGAATGCTCCATGATAGCCACGGCCGTGTCAAACAACTTCTTGCCCGTCGCCTCTTCGTAGTGGTGGCTGATGCTGTAGCCCACTTTGTTGAGCGACGTGACGTAAAATAACGACGCAGTTCCGAGGAACGGTATTTTGCCCGAGTACTGAAGAGATTCGAGCGTCATCTCCCCTGAGGCAAATGAGTGAGACGTCGCATGAGGGTACCGCCCGACACTGGAGATATTCACGTCCGCGACGTTCGAGCACTTGATGGGAAATTCTTCATGTAGCGTTGGGTCCGACTGGCGGTTGAAGTGTTGGTCCAACAGGATCATCGGAATGGCCGAAGCCGCGAAGCTATCGAGCGCATGCGTTGACTGGTTCTTGAGTATGCGCGCGAGATCCCAGAAGCGCTGCGCTGGGACGTTGAGCGTAGGCGCGTTCATGTCAGTGAGCGAGATAAAGCAGCCCACGGTCTGTGGATCCATCGGCTCAACAAGGCGTCCGCGCATGTTCAAGTTCATATGAGCTGTAAGCTTGAAATCTTCGTCATCAACCGAGTCGCTCGTGATGATGTAGCTGAGGAAAATGGACGCAGCCAAGGCGCCAAAGAACGTCGTCTTCTCTTCGCGGCACTTGTCAACGATTTTGGCCAGATTGGTCTTGGACCCGTCAGCAAAGAGAAGCGTCGCCGGGTTATTCGGTGCATTGGGCAATTGGAAATCTTCTTGGTCCGCGTTTGGTTTGATCAAGTGGGAGAACACCGGTGCGCTCTTCAGCACCGAACGCACGCTTGTCTTCATGAGGTCAACCAGCTGCGGACTCTCGAGCGGGTGCTCAGCCATCCAAGCCTCGTACAGCGACGGATGCAACGGCATCTCGTCAACTGTCAAGCCGCCAGCAGCATCATGGGACAGCTCAGCCGCGAACGTGAGCACATCGTTGAGAATCGTGTTACCGGCGCTGCCATCCGACAGGTAGTGGTCCGACAGCAGGATTAAGCGCGCCTGGTCGTTGGCAGCGTCCACCCACACGTGGAGTTTGAAGGAGAGCTCGTTGTAGCGATCATAGGACGTGTGCGCCATCTTCTGGAGGAACGCCTGGTACTCACTGGCACTCAGGCCACCCGCATCTGTTTGCTTCACGTGGAGCACGCCTTCGGTTTTAATGTCTTCCAGTGACAGCAGAGGCTGGATTTGGCCCATGGAGAATTCGTCCTTGAGCAGCTTGAAGCGCATGCGTGGGTGGCGGTTGAACGTCTTCATCAAGGCCGCTGGGAGATGATGGACCAGTTGCTGGGTCTGGCCCTGCACGAGCAGTACGTGGGCGACCATGAACCAGGCGCCATCCAAGAGCGTCATAGGTCGCTCGTACGATCGCAGTGGAACTCGCTGGCCAGAAGCTGTGGAGTTGGTGGCTGGAGCCATCTTGCTGAGGCCGTGGGAAGTTGGGGAATGATGTGGTCAACCAACCGAGACACTGGGATCCACTACACTTGTTGCCACCACCACTTTCGTCTCGTAATAAAGCCGGCATCCTCAAAATCCGGGAGAGTGCCACACACATGGCTTCACAATGAGTTTGGAAATAATTATTGTCCAATGGTCTTCGCTTGGATTTATATTTCCATCCAATCACAATAGAAAAAAACACACCAGATGGATGACTGTTGTGCCCAACACTGTTCTCCACCTGTTCGCCACCAGATCAGGACAGTCGGATCACTCAGCAGAAGAACGTCCGTTGGACGAACGAGTGGACTGTACATATATCGATGGCCTTGCATTGATATTGGCACAACTGTACACGAACCCGTGCTTGCTGATAGCGCCTTGAAAATAAGCCGCATTCGTGTCGTTGTTGTTGTGGGTTTCGATTTATTAATACCGTGAAGCAACTCCAACGCAGCGGCAACAATTGTCGTGACGTCGCTGCTTGCAACTTGGGTGGCCTTAGGCGAATAACGCCTCTGAAAACGTTCATTTCACTCGTTTTGGGACGATTTAGTGGTATACGTAGCATCGAGCTCCAATGTCTGCACTTCCATCAAAGGCGCGTCTGAACTATGATCTGGAAATAGAGATTGGCATTTGGCTCCAATCCGTTTCACTCCATTCACAGGTGCTTGGGTCGATGAGCTCGACCTGTGACGTTCGGCCGAGAGCGCTGGATGCAGTGGCTCAGCGGCGAGCAGCAAACCAAACGCTTCGTGAGATTGATGCGCTGCTTGCCCAAAGCGATTCAGACTCGATCGAAACAATTTCCGGTCAAGATGCCTGCCATACGGTGCGTGCTTCGTCATAACCTTCCATGAACTGCATCAGCTATTGGTGATAATGACTTGCTACCTGGACATACACAGGCAACGCCAGGACCAGGAGCTTACAATCCAGTATCGGTCACCATGTGCCATCCATCCACACGTTTTAGTGCGTACTCTGGACGATCCAAGAAGATCTCCTCTTGCCAGACGAAGCGCACACGTACTCCAGGTAAACTATACTGATGATTAACAATCCACGGGCGCAATCAAAATGTTTCCTTCTTCATTCAGGACCGGGGTCGTACGCCGTTGCAACAGCAGATTCCGTTACGAAGCCACGTATTCCTTCGTGCTCATTTGAGCAGCGAGCACCAACCCACAGCAAGAAGGAAAGCGCAAACGCCACCACGTCAGCTCTCATAGATTCTCAACTGATAGAGTCACTGGCGGATCGAGGTCGCACTTTGGTCAAATACATGCCGCCAACTACTCGCAGTTACCGCACTTTTGAGCAAAAGCAGCACATTCGATCCCTCCTCGCAGCGCGGACTCGATGGTGTAGACTTGGTGGGGCTTCTGCTTGCCTGAATTACACCTGGACAGAGCGTCGTCTGGGCTCCACTGGCATTGTGCCCATGCATCGGCAGAAAACCAAGCGCTTTAATACCAACACGACGTCAACCAGCACCAAGAAACCAACTCGGGCAGTACTCAATGTCCGTCTGCGCAATTGGAATCCACAACCAGCAAATGTTCTTGAAGATGAAGAGCATACTGATCAACTCCAACGTACGCGTGGAACGCTTCAGTGGCTGACAGAGGCGGAGACTTCAGGTTTCAAGCGAACAGCGCAATGGCAGCGTGCGCGAGCATCTCGTCTCCTCAAGCACAATGGAGCCATCACTCAGCAGAAGTGCATGTCGACTGCACCTGTTCGTTCCGTTCATTTACCAGCGCATGAGATGCGATTGCAAGCCGGCCGAGACACAGTTCAAGTGCGCAGCAAGCACACTCGTGTGATCACGCGCTTTACAGACGACGTTCGCAAGGAGCGCATTGGCAAATGCAACAAGAGCAGACGCCAGCAGCTGAAGACGAGGCTTCTTTAGGTCGTGGGGTTGTGCGCTTCGATCGCGTCGCTGGTCGAGAGGACCCGCTGTCAGATGCGCATGGAGTCTATAGACTCACTGCCTGTGACCTGCATCACGAGTTCTCTTATTAGAGCACCCTTCAATTAAAAGCCTCTCCTTATTACAGAACTTTCTCTCATATTTGTAGCCCCGATATCTCAATGTTGGTGTGGTGCACATGAATTTGGGATTGGCGAGCGAGCGGGCATTGCCAGCCAAAGAAACCCAAGAGCGAGAATGGCCCTGCGACGAGCGCTGCAATCGGTCTCCCGGACTGCCGCCGTGCCTGCCCGCGTGGGCGGCCGCTGGATCGCGTCCACCTCCTCGAGCGCCGACGCCGCTGAGGCCGCGGTCGAGGCCGCTGCCGCCACGCCCAAGTACTCCGTCGTGAGCCACGTCGTGACCTCGGACGCGCTTACCCCGGCCGACTACTTCGCCGTCATCAAGCTCGGCGGCACGCAGTACAAGGTCACCCAGGTGAGGAATGCGTCTATTTACCTGGCTATGCAGCATTGACGTCGGTATTGGCACTCTACGTGGCCTGCCGATGGCTGGAGATGCTGCTATAGCATCATCAATGCTTTGGATTTGGCTGAATATTGACGGCTTGCTGCGTTTCTAGGGCGATGTGGTGATCTCGGAGAAGATCAAGCACGCCAAGGTGGGCGAGATCATGGATCTGGACGAGGTACGATGGCTGGATATGGTCTCATTGATGCGCTATTGGAGCCAAGAGGCTCACACGCTCAATGACATTAGGTGCTTTTGCTGGGCAACGTGAACCAGACGATCGTGGGCCGCCCGTTCGTGGAGGGCGCCAAGGTCCGCGCTCGCGTGGAGGAGCAGACGCTGGACGAGAAGGTGGACATTTTCAAGAAGAAGCGCCGAAAGAACTACCGCCGCTGGAACGGCTTCCGTCGCCAGGTCACGGTGCTGCGCGTCACGGACGTTGTGCCCATCGATGCTTAAGAGAGAACACATACACAGCCTTTAGCGACAGAAGAGAGAAGATAAACGCCCGAGCAGAATCCACAGGCTTTTGCACGCTTCTGTTTGTATAGCAAGCTGCTGTTGGAGTCTCTCCCATCATCACAACCATGGCTCTAAAACCCATGCATCATGCATGCTCCATGTCCCTCATGGGGATAGTCACTCTTTCGAGGTATTCACTTGAGGAGCCCTGAATACAAGACTTTCCCTGTCTAAACAAATCGCTCCAATTGATTGGCTCCGGAGCTGCTCGTGAATCTGCGACATGTGCCAAAAGGGGGGATTGCCTTTGCCCTACGCTAAAGCAGACGCCGAAAAGCCGACAAAGTCCCATCAAGATGAGCCCTCAGGAACACGACCACCAGCACGACCATGCGCACTCGCATGACCACGCCCACGACCACCACCACTCGGACGAGGACAGCGACGACGAGATCCCGGCCCTGGAGGAGGCTGATGGCAGCAACGCCGAGGCCGGCAAGCGCAACCGCTCGGAGGTCAAGTCCCGCAAGGCCATGCAGAAGCTCGGCATGAAGCCCGTGGGCGGCATCATCCGCGCCACGATCAAGAAGAACAAGAACGTGCTCTTCGTGATCTCCAAGCCGGACGTGTTCAAGAGCACGGTCAGCGAGACCTACGTGATCTTCGGTGAGGCCAAGATCGAGGACCTGAACGCCCAGGCCCAGAACCTGGCTGCCCAGCAGTTCAAGGCCCCGGAAGCCGCCTCGGAGGAGGCCGCCGCTGATGCTGAGGAGGACGATGAGGAGGTCGACGAGGCCGGCATTGACGCCAAGGACATCCAGCTGGTCATGGCCCAGGCCGGTGTCAGCAAGGCTAAGGCCGTCGCTGCCCTGCGCTCGAACGACAACGACATTGTCAACGCCATCATGGAGCTCACCATGTAAGCGGAACGCAATAGCGGTCATTTAGTCGGATAGGGAAAAACAATCGAGTGTCTTGGGATCAACTGCGCTCAGCTTGTGCTGGGCTGCTGAGAGACCGAGATGCTTTTTGGCGTCCATGCAATAAAAGCATTATTTTGTCATATTGGATGGCTCTTTCAAACGTCTTGTGCTTTGACAATGTCCATTGTTATCTCAGATGTTAGCGTCCCGTGAATCTGGTTGACGCCAACAAATCAGTGTTACGTGCATCCATCAGAATATCGACGCATCAATTGGCATTTCTGGTCATTCTCAATTTTCCAGCTGATCACTGTGTGTAGACCTTCTCCACGGTTCTGCGTGTCTGGAGGATGAAGCCACTCCGTTATTGTCGCTACATACCCAAATGAGTTGCACTTGCACGAACGATGTTGTTCAAAGAGATCTGGTCAATCGCTAATGTTTGCTGTTCAACAGCGTCACATCGACGCCGTACGATTGCTACTCGATTGAGGCGCGCGTTTGGAAGCCTCAGAAAATGGCGACATTGGCGTCGTGCTCTCCTTGTTGGAGCGTGCTGAAAGCGTCGACGTTGTTGACAGCAATCAATGGACAGCTCTGACAATCGCGTCAAGAACTGGAAATTTTAGACATCGTCTGCCTCCTACTTGATTCAAAAGCGAGTGTGAACGTCGTGGATGCAAATGGAGACTCATCGGTCACGCTTCCGTTGTGGAAAAACTAGTTTGCCATGATGCCCATATTGACGTGGTGAATTACGATGGAAAGACCGCACTAGACTATGCGATTGAACAAGGACGGAAGGATATCATGCGCATTTTACTTCGAGGTCCAGTGACAGTTTCAATGGAGCAGATGCCACTGGAAGTTGAAGCAATTCCATCTCTTCTATCGCCAGGGTCTGTTTCTCCGGCCATCTTATCATTGGATCCAATAAAATCTCTCTGTGAAAACTTGCAAGAAGCCCAAGAAATATGCATCCACGTTTATTCGCGGCTTTGCCATCTCAAAGACCGGATTGAAAATGCCGATTTAACCCAGAAAGAGACGGTTGTCAGCTCGTACGAAGCGATTCTGCACCGATTTCACGCATTTCTTGTCCAATATGGAGATGGATGCATGATCACGCGGATAGTAAGCGGTCGAGTGATGGTCACTGTATGCCAGGAACTGAATGAACAGCTCAGCAGGGTGTTTGCTTTGGGGGGACGATACCAATGAATGCCCGCTGCATTGGAAAAGGCAAATGGAATCTGCATCTGAAGCCCATCAAGTATTATCGAAATCAGTATTGAGCCAGAAACAGCTATGGCTGCACGAGCTACAAGACTCGGATGCTTTAGCCCAAGCTTTGACGCTTCTTATGTTCGAGCTAAATCATCGAGCGGGAAAATATGACCCGGGCGAGCTGCAACTGATCAAGCAAATATGTCAGAGTGTAGCATGATACTCGAAACTCGGCATTCCGTCAATCCCTGGATTGTTGTGCCTCCACATGAAGTGCATATAAACGCACAATCGTTAGTTGCCCAGGGATCGTATGGCTCAGCTTATCGCGGAATTTGGATGGGAACGTCAGTTGTAGTGAAATCTGTGTTTCTTCATGACAGTGATAATCGCTCGATGTAGCGAGATTTGATCGCTCTGGCGCATCCACATATCGTCAAACTCTTCGGTGCTTGTCATGTCGGAAACACATTCTTTGGATATGCGAATTCGCTTCGAATGGCACGCTCGCTGACTATCTCAACCACGAGCAGAATCGAGACGAGACATGCACGAAGAAACACTTGGACTGTGTTACCTTCACACAAAGCGGAAGGCTGTCCATCGTGATCTCAAGTGCGACAATATACTGATTGGACAGGATGGTGTTGACAAGTTGACCGACTTTGGCATGAGTTGTCTAGAGTCGGACCTCCCATCAACTGGAAGTGCATCAGAACTGGGCGCCATACAATGGAAAGCCCCAGAATGTGTATCTGGAGAGATTAGTGGATCTTTCGCGTCTCTTTCGGTATGACAATTATCGAAGCCGTGACACGGGAGTTGCCATGGGGATTGTTGGACGATGCGGCCGTGAAGAACAAGGTAGTCGAAAAGCATGATCTGCCCGAGCAACCAGCAACAATGAATGACTCTCAATGGAGCCTTGTGAAGAGAATGTGTATAGCCAGACCAAGTGATCGATTGAAAATCACTGCAGTGGTTCAGGAATTGAAGGCTTTTGCCGTCACAGAGCCTCTAGAAAAAGCATGGGGACGAAAAATTCGTTTGCGATAATCTGTTGTGATCGATGATAGGAGACTCATTCAATGGGCAATTAGCCTCACGTGATGCGCCCGCATTTTAAAATTGTTAATGCCACGTCGGACGATTAAATAGGATTTCATTGCATCTGTTATGATTAAGATTCGTTCATTTGGTCTAGAAGACTCTGGGCACATCTATAAGTTATCTTCACTCCTTGTGCTTCTAGATCGCCGTCCACGATTTTTGGTTCGATATGTGCTCAGCAGCACATCGGCATATTGAGAGTTCACATTTGCGAACCCTCTTTCACGTATCGGCTCAGACAAACTTCCCCACCGGCTTGCGTTCAGAACGCTGCAAGCCCAGGCGATAGGCAACGCGCTCTATGTTGGATGGTGACGGACTTGAGCTTGCACTGCTGGACTTTCGTTCCCATGCGCTCAGTTGGGCACTTACGCTCTGCGCTAGCAGCTGCGACGGGTATTCAATCACCCAATAGGAAGCGGTCGCAAGCAGGAACACGAGTCCGAACCACGCGAAGAACTGGTCGTGCCAAGTCTTCTGGCCGCCCTCGATCCATGAGTTCTTGATCACGAAAGGGTGCAGCATGTACATAGAGAAGCTGATCTTGCCGGAGTAACTCAGCAGCTTCCAGTCGAGCAGCTTCGATAACAGGGACGGGAAGAGGATCTCGAGAACGATCACGACTGAGATGGGCAGGCTCAGGAAGGGCGACGCTCCTTCGTGCTGCATGAACGGATTGGGCGCGATCCAGTTGAAGAAAAGGCCGTGGAATGAGAGACTCATGGTCAACGCTAACGCACTGAACTGTGCGCATCGCACAACCGCAATGATCTTCCATCCACGGAATTCGATTCCTCTCTCTTTGATGAAGCGGTTCAGTTGTGCAAACACGATCGCAGCGAGAGACCCGGCAATGAAGGTTGAAAGATGCGGTCGCAGCGGTTGGAACGGACGGCGGTCCACACGGATTCCTTCCTCAATGACCCACATGTACAGCGACGCAACAGCGAGCCACCAGGCGCGGCCGAGAAGGCAGACGCCCACGACAAGCACCGGGATGAAGAAGTAGTACGAGATCTCGAGCGGGAGAGTCCACATGACGAAGTATCGCGAGTGCTCCTCGAATGTCAGCACCTTGAACAGATCGTACTCCTCTGGTGACCCGATGGTGTAGTACCGCGAACGGCCCTCGTTGGGTAGACACCAGAGCAGCACAGCTACAGCTGCGAAGAGCGGGTAGACGCGCAGGAAGCGCTTGCTGGTGTAGTCAAGCAGTGTGAACGACCAAGCGCGGACACCGGCTTGGCGCGCGAGTAGCTGACGCGTCTTGGCCTCAAAGATCATGGTGAGCAGGAAGGACGAGAGCACGAAGAAGATATCGACTGCGGATCCGCCGATGTTGACGCCCGCCTCAAGGATGTGAGCGTGGTGGAGCACGACGAAGAGCGCCGCAAGGCCACGCAAGCCATCGAGGAATTCGATCTTGGGACGCGCGGCTTGTGGCGATCGTGGCTTCTTGGTGTCAGGCGTGGCATTGCTTTCGATGAGCGGAACCGAGTCTGACTCTTGTGGCGGGATGGAGATTGAGATGGATGGCATGGAATCGACTGCGTGTTGCTGCGAGTCTGGAGAAGATGAAGAGGCTAGCTCGACAGCATTCATCATAGGAAGAAGAAGCCTTTGGCAGTGGCGCGAGGGAATCGGAATGCAGGCATCAGTCACGACGGCGATCAGTCGATCAGAGGGATTGTCTGACAGCTACGCGAGTGGTTAGGGGCTCCAGCTGTTGCTCTTGATCCTTGAGTCAGCGATCAGATTGCTGGACAGCCAGCGAAAAGAACCCAGACAGCAGACGAGAGGAAGCCAGTTGAGACGAAGTGGATGGCGCCACCCTAACCCAGCACCCAAAGGGGCTACCGTCTCACTCCCTCGTTGCGTTCGATTAAGCTGCTCGATGCAGCGTTGGAGGCCAATCTGCGGCTTGATCTCGTCCTCTAGAGAAGCCGACGGGGAAGCGACTCAATCGTACATACAGTAAGTTTGCAGAGTTCTGCTGAGCGAGCGGAGTAGCTGGATCGTCGCATTGGGGCCACGTGGCGTGAGGATCATGAGCACCATAAACTCTGGTTCATGGGTACAGCAAACCTAGGAAAGAAAGGCCATTTCGACGTGACATCTGACTCCAAATTTTGTATAGGGATCAACCCGCAATATGTGGCTCCAGCGATCCCCCCAAAAATATATGAGGCCAGAGGAGGTCGTCGCTCCTGGCTGTCCAGCCTCACAGGGCACGCCTGCGTGTGCAGCACGACCCGGAATGATATCTGGCCTTCTAGGGTGGCCCCCAAACTGCCCTAATGCATTGGCAGCTGACAGTATACTGTGATGATGATGAATGAAATCTATTGAGCTTTGCTTAAGATTCCTGCAGTTTTTGGAGCCTTAGGACCAACAGTGGTATGTTTGACTGCGTGGTCCTGCCTGAGTAGCTGACAGTAAGTATACTGTAGTTTCGGTGGGAGCGTGGTGAGACGCATGACGATGTGACGATGCCCATCATAACACAAATTGACGTAGAAATTCAGTCTATTTGAATGTGAGGTTGTACACTACTGTATACATTGACGTTTAAGTCAGCGTTGAGCGGGGCCATCTGCCCGAGGTCCACGCGATGGCCTGCAGCGCAGTCTTCACAGCGCCGTTGTTGGCTCCGTCGTAGTAGTGGAAGATGTAGTACCATGTCGTGAAGTCGCCGACCGTATCAACGAAGACGTCGCCGCCGCCAGGGCCAATGATGTTGCCCTTAGCAGCCAGGAAGCTGGTGCCGCCGCCGCTCGAGAGCCGTACGCCGTTCTCGTCCACAAACGGACCGTTGGGCGACGTGGAGCGACCGACGCGGGTCTTGTACGTGCTGGCCGAGCCCTTGCAGCACGAGTCCCAAGACGTGAAGATGTAGTAGAAGTCTCCGTGGGCAAACACAGTGGCTCCCTCAACAGCGTTGGGACTGCCACGGGCAGCCACGTTGTAGACCGTCTCGGTGCTCGAGATCGGAGTCGTGGGCGAGCTCATCTTGACCTGGCCGATGCCGCCAAAGAACGAGCCAAAGGTGAGCCAGAGCTGGCCCTTGTTGTCGCGGAAGACGTTCGGGTCGATAGCGTTGTAGGTTGAGCCGGCCTTGGAAGTCAGGATCTTGCCGTGGTCCACCCACGAGTTGGCCGCACACGGCGTCTTGGATGAGGCCACACCGATGGCTGAGATCTGAGTGCCGAAGCCCGAGACGGCGTAGTACAGGTAGTACGTGTTGCTCTCCATGAAGATCTCGGGGGCCCAGACGTTCGTGGCCGCTGGGTATTGCGTCTTCACCCACGAAGGAACGGGCACCGTACCGGCATCCGTCCACACGCCGCCGCTCGTGAGCGACTTGGCGCTGAGCTTCTTGACGCGGACACCGCCGGGGTTGCCCTTGGTCTGGCCCAGGCCAGTGCCAAAGGCGCAGTACGTGCCTTGGCCGTACTTGGTGATCGTTGGGTCGTGCAGATCCGTGATCGTGAAGGGAGCGGTGATGGCCGCGTCCACACTGGCAATCGAAGTCGCGAGTGCAGCTACGGTTGCGATGATGCTCCAGACGCGCAGAGCCATGGAGAAGGTCTTGTGATTCGCTTGCTTGGCTCTTGGGAAGTTTGGAAATGGAGCTCTTCGCTCTTCGCTTGCCAGAGGAGCTCCGATATGCAACGTTGCACTGCACCCATCTTGATCGCACAGACGGATTTGAAGTAAGCGACGGCCGTGGATAAGCTCAACTCACACTTGTACGCCAAGTATGTAGGATATTGTAGCCAATCCACGAGGATGGAGAGATGCCCGCATCTAGATTGGCAACCACTGCAGGGAGACTTCCATCGTCACCATCTGCAGGGCGAGCTGTGTGGATCCACAAAGTCACCTGTGAGACATTTCAGACACTTCAAATATTTCCTTTAGGTCTAGTTTAGACCATCGCCCTAGACCAGAGACATTATTTTAGTGCAGGGGCTTATTTTTCCAAGCGACGTTATCGATACCAAAGTATCACTGCCAAAACGCCCACCCGCCACTCAAGAGACTGCAGCCGCTATTACTTTCTGTTGGAGCCCCCGGCTAGTCGTGTTCCATTCGTCTACTGGGTCTTGATGCGCTGCGGCTTTATGCGTCCGTGTCATGGGATCTGATGCTATCGGCAGGTGGGGGCTTCGATCACTGTCAGTTCGGAGCTGGGCAGTTCAAGCCAAGCGGTACTCCAAGTGTGAAGCATAGCGCAGTCTGTACAAACGCAGGTGACTCATGTGAACGCAGTGAAGACAATCGAGAACAAGACCACGGTGGCGCGGGATGTGCAGTCCATCGCATCTTCATTTGTGAAGTACTCGACGGCATTTTCGCTCTTGGGTTCATGCTGGTGGCATCGCCAGCGGCGAATGCGACCACGAGTATGTAGCAAATATTGTGCTCGATCGATAAGCGTATCAACCAAATATGATGGATTTACTGCGCTTATCTATTCTGCAAAACAAGGTGACGCCACTTTAGCTCGTCTTCTTCTTCGCTGCGGTGCAGATATTAACATAGCCACAAATGATGGATTTATGCCGCTTACAATTGCTGCTCAAGAAGGTCATGTGAATTTAATCCAGCTTTTGTTGGATCAACACGCAAGTATCAATGCTACAACGGAGATACGTCATCAATGAAAACGCTGTAACCTAGCAAGAACCATTGAAGTGAAGAATTGCGTTGGAGACACCGCAATTAACTACGCGATTGAACATGAGCGAGAAGATTATTACGTGAAGGTACCAACCACTAAGCCAACAATTTGGTCATCACATTCTCCGACTCACAAAAATCGCTATGCACGTTTCTTCATGGCTTTTCCACCTAAACATCGGATTGCTATCATGACAGATACGATTTTCACGACAAAGACGAATATATGCCACAAATAATGGTTTTGCCCTCGAAATAGCTCGGGTATTTTCAGAAGGGATCTGGCTGCTGATCATGATGAATGAATGTAAACGATTTCAATTCACAAAATGAAGATACTCATGATCTCAAACACGATCGAGTCAAACGTAGAGTCCACCTACAATGATCTTCACGCTCGTAATATTCGTAATTTTTTTGTAGGGTTATCATTCGCATCTTAAAAGCTGACGGCCACAATCATTTTTTTTTTTGTTTCAAAGGGAGAATACATTGAGTTTTAAGTGGGGCGCGGCGTCAGCCGTGTCCTCTGCATCCTAAAATGTGTTCTCTCTCGCTGATCTACGTATGACGGCCACAATCATCTATCCGATGTCTCTGGGCTTTCTGCTGTTGGCATTCATCGTTTGCCTCGTGCTGTGGTGTACTATTATAATAGCACGTGGAGACCACGAGCGACACGGTCATGGAGCAGTTCGATCTGATCGCGTGGCGTTGAGCGATGGAGGTGATATCGTTTGCAGACGAGCCCGTGACAGGGATCCTGCTGCCCGAGGACAGGTATGTCGTTATCAAAGCTGCAGAGCAATCGGCAGACTTGGCATTGTGAGCTTCAAGTTGAAGCGAAGGACGACCTCGACTCTGTGGAATGAGGCCATCGGTGATGTGATGGAGCGCGTCTACTATTCTCAGGCTTCATAAGAAGGAATATCTGCAGTCGTGATGCATTCTCCTGCGGTATTCACCACCAAATACAAGTGCAAGATGGTTGTCACTACGTCGAGCTATGATGGACCATGGGGCAGCATTCCTATCCTGTTAGGACTTTCTTCCACGACACGACGGATGAACATGCCAAGACATTCTATTGGGAAGCATTGCCCGTGGTCTGTTCGTGCGTCTACAGCGTCGAGGATGCCTTCAATCTCTTCAGCCTTCAAAATTCTATCAGACCCATTACGGGCATTCACTTCAACTTGACCGCTTGTACGGCGCTGTATTTTGCTTTTTGACACTTAGAAAGCTGCAGCAGCCTTCCTAATACTCATCTTCTTTGAATTGACAGCCTCTACAGCCCTTTCAATCGGTTCTTTCGCTTCAATTTGAGCTGAGAGTGACTCCGCCATGCTCACAGGTTGTTTGGGCTGAATGCGCCTCTGGTCAATTTTATAGACTTCTACTGAACGGATTCTCACAGGAGAGGTGTCATTGGAAAGCTGTCAGTCTCGTGCGTACAAACTTAACAAGAACGGTCTATTTCAGGGCGCTTGTGTGAGTGAAAAACGACTTCTAAAAAGAAATGACTACTGTCCCCCGGAACTATCTCGGCACAGATACAATCGAATAATATGCTCATATTATCAAATGCTTATAACGCTAGTTCGCGCAAACATTCACGGGTGAGGTCCAGTGAAGTGGAACGAGTTCTGAAATTCAGATATAACAGTCACTGTGTGGCTTTTATCGTATTTGGACGTTTTGGTAACTCCGCTGCTATTTTTATTGTTTCCGTTCAACACATCCGTTTCGAAAGCAGCTTGCGCGCCGTCTCTACCAGACTCAGTGGCAGATTTGCTGCGCTTCGTCGCCTCAACGACTCCGCTTCTATTAAGCAAATCGTAAAACAGCCCAGCTAGCATGGGGAACAAGCCATCACGCAATGGTTCCCCTTTTGTTACCATCAAACGCGACCGCTCGAGGAATCCAAAAACTTTGCCTTTGAATTCGAACGTCGTTGGCAATTCGGATGGGAGCTCTCCATGGAATTTGAATCCCGATATTGATGCTCCTGCAGCACCACCGTTGAATACCGATAATGATGCCGGTTCCGATGAAAAAGCCCCTTGGAATTTGAATCCCAACAGTGATTTTGCTGCAGATGTGAATAGAGCACGGGATTTGAATCTCGATGTCAATGAAAATTTGAACGCAAACGCTGCATGGACATTAAAAGCCAGTAAAGATGTTGATTTAGCAGAGAATACTGCTACGTACACAAAGGCACTGCATTCAATGCTCGGTGAGGATGGATTGAATGCAAGTACTGCATGGAACTTAAAACCCAATACCGATACTGATACACCAGTGAACGCAGAATGGAACTCTCAACTAGGCGTCGATGGTGGCTTAAGCGTGTGGAATTTGAAGTCTCAAACTGAAGCTGATCTAGATGTGAACACAGTATGGAATGTGAAGCCCGACATCGACACTGATACAATCATGAATATATCATTGGATTCGAACGCAGATTTCAATATTGATGCAGATGGGAACTCAGCACTGCATATTGCTGTAAAGGAAGGTCGAATGAACGATGCTCGAAGATTGATTGACGGAGGTGTAAGCATTCACGCGGTTAATAACTTCGGATACACTGCGCTAATGTACGCATCACAGCTTGGGGATGCGGATATAGCTCAAGCACTGCTAGACCGTGGTGCAGATATTCACGCAACGGGTGATGGATTTGCCTCACTATTCATAGCTGCCTCAAACGGAAAAGAGGAAATAGTTCGGATTTTACTCGACCGAGGCGCAAATATTCACACCGCGGCAACCGGTGGATTAACAGCTCTAATTTGTGCTGCTGTGCATGGTTCCGAAGCTGTGGCTCGCCTTTTGATTGACCGAGGTGCAAATATTCATGCATTCGCGGATGGCGGGTTTAACTCGATAATGGTCGCTGCTTTAAAAGGTCATGTTTCTGTGGCTTGCCTTTTGCTCGACCGAGGCGCAGATATTCAGGTAGCTTCGAACGACGGTGTTACCCCGTTAATCCATGCGGTACAAGGAGGTCGCTTGGATATGGTTCGCTTTTTGCTTGATCGTGGCGCAAATATTCACGCAACCACCGAAGATGGATTTACCTCGCTGGCGTCTGCTGCTGATGGAGGTCATGAGGATATAGCACTACTTTTGCTTGATCGTGGCGCAAATATTCACGCAATAACAAAAAATGGGTCATCTCCACTGATCCTTGCCTCTTTGAAAGGTTATGTGAATTTGTCGCGCCTGTTGCTTGACAGAGGCGCAGATATTCACGCAGCAACCGAAATCGGATATACCGCGCTCATAAGTGCTGCCCAAAAAGGTCATGTGGATGTGGCTCGTCTTCTCTTAGATCGAGGCGCCGATATAAATGCAGTGGCAAATAACGAGTTTACAGCACTGATGATTGCTGCTCAAGAAGGTCACGAGGATTTGACTCGACTGCTATTAGATCGACGCGCAGATATTAATGCAACGACGAAAGATGGAGTTACCGCGCTGATGTTCGCTGCTCAAAAAAGGCATCTGGATTTGAGTCGTCTTCTAATCGATCGAGGCGCCAATATCCATGCAGTGACGGACGATAAGTTTAACGCGCTGTTGTTCGCTGCCAAAGACGGTGACTTTTGGTTGATGATTCGTCTAATAGACGAAGGCGCAGATGTTAATGCAGCGACGAAGGATGGATTTACAGCTCTCATTTTTGTCGCTCGAAAGGGCTATTTGGATTCAATTTCTACTTTGTTAGATAAAGGTGCGAATATTAATGCTGCGACCAATGATGGACATTCTGCCTTACTCTGCGCTGCGAAAGCAGGTTGGGTGGAATTGATCCGCCTTCTGGTTCAACGTGGCGTCGATATTAACGGGTCCACAAGCGACGGAATTACGGCTCTAATGTATGCTGCCCAAGAAGGCCACTTGGATTTAGCTCGTTGTTTGCTGAATGGTGGCGCGGATATTCATGCAGCAGCGAAGGACGGATTTACCTCGTTAACCTACGCTGCACAAGAAGGTCGCGAAGATATTATTCACTTGCTGCTGGATCGAGGTGCAAATATTGACGCAGTTACGACGGAAGGAAGAACACCAATGATTGTAGCGGCGCAGAAAGGTCTCTTGAGTGTGGTTCAGCTTTTGCTCGACAAAGGTGCAAATATTAACAAAGTAGCTGATGACTGCCAGACGGTACTGTGCTATGCAGCCGGAAATGGCGACGGAGATATGGCTCGCTTTTTGCTTGACCGAGGGGCCGATATTCACGAATCTAGCCCTCTATTATCAGCTGCTGATAAAGGTCGCTTGGAAATGGTTCGTCTCTTGCTGGAACGAGGTGCAGATATTGATGCAGTTACGTCGGGTGGATGGACCTCACTGTGCTTAGCTGCGTATGAAGGCTACTTGGATGTGGTGCGTCTTTTGCTTGATAAAGGAGCAGATATTAACATAGCAACGAATGACGGACACACCTCGCTAACACTCGCTGCCCCAGAAAACCACGTGGATTTGACTCGCTTATTGCTCGACCAAGGCGCGGATATTAATGCAGTGACCAATGACGGATATACCGCCCTAAATGGTGTTGCTCGAAACGGTGGCATTGAAATGGTAAACCTTTTGCTTGACCGAGGTGCAGAAATGGATGCAAGGACGAACGGCGGGTATACTTTGCTACTATCGGCATCTATCCTAGGAAACGAGAAGGTAGTTTGCCTTTTGCTTGACAGAGGCGCCGACATTCACAGTACCACGACTTACGGAGACACGCCACTCATCTGTGCTGCCGGAGACGGTCACACGAATTTGGTTTCCCTTCTGCTTGATCGAGGCGCCGATATTCACGCAGCTAATGAGTTTGGACATACCTCACTGATTTACGCTGCACAAGATGGCCACTTGGAAACGGTTCGCTTTTTGCTTGACCAAGGCGCAGATATCCATGTAGCTAACGAAGATGGATTTTCGTCGCTAATCTTGGCTGCCAAAGGAGGTTATTTGGATTTGGTAGTTCTGTTGCTTGATCGCGACGCACATGTTGACGCAGTGACGAATGATGGAAGGACGTCATTGATTGAAGCTGTTTGTGGAGACCACTTCCACGTGGCTCGCTTGCTGGTTGGTCGAGGGCGAGGCGCCCTTGTTAACGCAGTAACCAACGATGGTGAATCTCCACTGTACTTTGCTGTCGAAAAAGGTAACGAGGATATGATTCGTCTTTTGCTTGGTCGAGGAGCCAATGCCGGCGAACAAACAACCGAAGGATTTTCTCCTCTTATCTCAGCTGCCAAAAATGGCCACTTGGCTATTGTTCGTCTTTTGCTGGAACGAGACGCGGATATTAATGCATCGACGAATGATGGATTTACAGCGCTCATGTTCGCTGCCCAAGAAGGCAACTTGGAAGTATGTCGTCTTTTGCTTGATAAAAGTGCCGATATTAACGCTGCGACCAATGATGGATATACAGCGCTCATGTTCGCTATACAAAAAAGCCACATTGACTTGGCTCGTTTACTGGTAGATCGGCACGCAGATATTCACGCAGCGACAGAAGATAAATTTACCGCGCTGATAATCGCTGCTCAATGCGAAGACTTGAGTTTGACACGTCGTTTATTAACTGAAGGCGCAAATATTCATGCGGCAACTGACGAAGGATATACTGCGCTAATCTATGCCGCTGAAGCAGGTTCCGTGTGGGTGGTTTCTCACTTGTTAGAACGAGGTGCAAACATCAATGACGCGTCCAACGACGGGCATACTGCATTGATTTGCGCTGCAAAAGTAGGATGGCTGGATTTATTTCGCCTTCTGGTACAACGCGGAGCCGATATTCATAGAGCGACAGCCGATGGATTCACTGCACTTATTTACGCTGCTCGAAAAGGCAACTTGGGTTTGGCTCAAATTTTGCTTGATCGTGGCGCTTATGTGCACGCAGCAACAAACGATGGATCTACTGCGCTTATCCACGCTGCAGGAGAAGGCCGCCTCAATTTGATTCCTCTTTTGCTTGATCGAGGCGCAGATATACACGAGGCGACGAACGATAAGCATACCGCGTTAATTGCCGCTGCTCTGAATGGTCATGTGGGAATGACTCAACTTTTGATAGATCAAGGGGCAAATATTCACGCAGAGACAACCAATGGACAAACTGCACTGCACTGGGCTGCCCAGCAAGGCCACGTGGAAGTAACTCGGCTGCTACTCGACAAAGGCGCAGATGTCAACTCTGCATCGAATCAGGATGAGACCGCCCTGATACTTTCCTTGCAATTTTGCCATGCGGGCGTCGCACAATTACTGCTTGACAAGGGAGCAAATATCCACGCAGTCACCGAAAGCGGAGTCACTCCATTGATTGCTGCTGCCCAATCTGGTCTTGCAGATATCGCACAAGCACTGGTAGACCTTGGCGCAGATATCCACGCAACGACAAAGATTGGATTTACTCCGCTGCTTGGTGCTGCTGAAACAGCGTGCTTGGATTTGGCTTGCCTTCTTTTGGATCGAGGTGCAGATATTCGCGCAGTAACGAACGATGGAGAAACCGCACTCATGTTTGCTGCTATGAGTGGTGACGTGGACATGGCTAGTCTTCTGCTAAATCGTGGCGCAGATGTTCGAGCAGTGACGAACAATAGAGAGACCACACTGATCCGTGTTGCCCGAAGTGGTCACGTCGAAATGGCTAATTTTCTCCTTGATCAGGGCGCAAATATTCATGCGGCAACAAATGATGGATCTACTTCGTTAATCGTAGCAGCCCAAGAAGGTGACGAAGATTTGGTTATCCTTTTTCTGGATCGAGGGGCAAATATTCACGCAGCGACAATCAATGGAGATACATCATTAATCTGCGCTGCCAGAGAAGGTAACTTGGACTTAACTCGCCTTTTGCTTGATCGAGGTGCCGACATTCACGCAGCGACGAACAAAGGATATACCGCGTTGATTTCGGCTGCTACCCAATTTGACGAAAATTTGATTCTCCTGTTGTTGGACCGAGGCGCAGATTTAAACGCAACCACGGTCGATGGAGATACTTCATTGATGCTCGCTGTTTTGGAAGACTATGAGAGTGTCGCAAAAGTGCTGGTAGATAGAGGTGCGAATATTCACGTCAAGAACGGGGCAGGAAAGACCGCACTAGACGTTGCGACTGAACAAGAACACGAAGATATGATGCAAATGCTTATAAAAGTCAAGGCAAATTCTTCTTCTGAATCACCCGATCTCAATACCCCAGTTATTATATTATTGGATCGTCTTCGAGCGCTCTGCGTGTTTCTTCATGGTTCTCCCACCTAAAAATTCGAAATGAGATCACATGAAAAACAAACAATATGGTTGGGTGTTGGCTCAACATTGCGAAATTATTGAGTCTTCTCTTGTCGAGCTAATTATTATATCTATCTTCACAGAGATAACTACCGTCGCCATTCAAAATTTGGCTTCGATCTCAATGAAAAATCAAATGTACTACGAACAGATTTTACATCACCACGGGTTTCTTGTGTCGATTCGATCATTCATTGTTAGTGGGCACATTCCCGCGATCAAACTTCATTGTGAATTATATTTTGTCGCTGGTTGGTTGAAGTTAGTGCAAATGGATACTGCTGTCCTGCCGGCTTTCACGCTCGCTATCAAGACACACCACGCATTCATCCACAACTAGATATAAGGAATGCCCCTAGAGATCGAATATTCGGGTGTGCTTCCTGTTGAGACAGTTCGACTATGAAACAGACAGAATACTGTGTATGCGATATTGTGCGATATTTTTAACTGGAGTACTCTGTCCTTGTTACTCCGTTGGCTAAACTTTCTTTTGGCATGTCACTGCTTTAAATTATTTTTCTTATTTACATGCTTAACCCTGAAATATATCGATCATGGTTCAAACGCCTATGATTCCCATGATCATCCATCTACGCCAAAACAACATTTGGAGTCAGGTTAAAGTGGCAATGCTCAAAGTAATCATTTGATTTACTCTGGACTTGCCAAGACAGCCTCCTCCATTGTGGAAAGAGATCCACAGCGCATCTAATACGGTGCAACGTCTATATATGCATCCGCTTTGGGTTAGAAATGATTTTGACCTCTCTACAAACAGAGGTCGCCTTCCTGATCTTGAAACAACTCTCGTCAAAGTGGATCGTGTTACCTCTGGCGGTGGACCTTAGATTGGGCCTTGAAGCGGGATTTATTGCCACATATATTGACAGAGAGGCCTTGAAGCGTGCGATGTGCTTCTTCGGATCCACAATAAACTGTGAGATCTCCAAATCGCCGCTTCGCCACTTGCACGATCACCTTCGACTTGAGAAGAGCGTTTAGCTCAACGTCGTCTTGGTCATTCGAGAGATAGAATGATCATTTCGTATGGTACTCGGACCAAATCCTTTCCAGTGGTCAGCACGATTGGATAGCAAACAGAAGATGCCGATGGGCATAGTTTCTCCAGAGATGCCAGCTTCTCCTCTATCAAGGCCGAGCTTTGCATGACTTCGAGGTGCTGGCGCAGACCTTTCTCATCCGGGCTGGGAGCGACCAGTCGGGGGACGGGGCGGGCGACGTTCGACATGACTGCTTCTGATTATGGAGGAGCAACAGACACCCCATCATGCCTCAAAAGCCCGACATCGAAGCGAAACAGACGAATACGATTGGATACATTGATCTACACACGTCTATGAAGGATGGCCGAATGGATGCCGTTCAAATACTACTTGACCAAGGCGCAGATATTAACGAAATTGACAGCATAGGAGCGAGTGCGCTCATAACCGTGATGCAACGAGGGGACATTGATGTTGTGCGATTTTTGCTTAATCATGGTTCTGATATTGATCAAGCTGATATGAAGAAACTCACGGCATTAATGCATGCTGCTATACATGGACATGCAGAAATCGTGCGTTTGCTACTTGATCGAGGCCCAAATATTGAGGCAACAGATTTGAACCAAGCCACAGCATTGATGAAAGCTGCGAAGAAAAACCAGATGGATGTGATGAAATTGTTGCTGGGTCAAGGTGCGACCATGGAATCAACCGACAAACGACAACGCACTGCTTTGATACACGCATCAGCCAAAGGTTTTGTGGCAATGGCACGGTTACTATTCAACTTTCACACAAATATTCGCGCAGCTGACATAAATGGAGCTACTGCACTGATTGTCGCGGTCCAAGGCGGACAATTGGAGGTCTCATGTGTACTGCTTGATCACGGTTCTGATGTTGATCAAGTTGATTTAATGAAAATGACGCCTTTAATGCATGCTGCAACATGCGGTCGAGCTGAAATTGCGCTCCTGTTGCTAAACAGAGGCGCAAGCACTGAGCCAGCTGATATCACTAAAACCGAAGCGCTAATAAAGGCTGTGAAATGCAATCAAGTGGAATTTGTGAAGCTGCTGTTGGAAAAAGGCGCAGAAACGGAGGGTGGTGATGCTCAGCAATGGGCGTCTCTGATGTATGCTGCACAAAATGGTTTTGTGGGTGCGGCACAAGTATGGAGCTACACCACTGATCGTCGCAACGGAAAAGGGACACCTAGATGTTGCAAAAGTGTTGGTAGATCGAGGCGCTGACGTTGATCCATTTGACGAGAATGGAGCTACCGCATTGATCTGCGCTGCAATGAATGGACATGCCGAAATTGTGCGTTTGTTATAGAAACGAGGCGCAAATATCGAAGCAGGTGACTTCAATCAAGCAACAGCACTGATGAAGGGTGTGATCAATGATCATATTGATGTAGTGCATGTGTTACTGGATAAAGGCACGACTACCGAGGCTGTTGATTTGAAAGGAATGACTTCTTTGATGCATGCCGCAAGAAATGGATTTGTGCTTATGGTTCAGCTACTGCTCGATCATCATGCAAACATTCACACAGTTGACAACAACTATTGGGCAGCGCTAATATTTGCGGGAATAAATGGGCATATTGACATGATACACTTGCTGCTCGATCGAGCTGATGTCAAGGCGACTTATAAGAGTCAAATCACACCCTTGATGTGCGCTGCATCTAATGGGCATGCAAATATAGTGCGTTTGTTACTGGACCGAGGTGCTGATATTGAGGCGGTTGATGCAAATCAAATGACAGCATTAATGAAGGCTGTAATCCTCGATAAGTTTGAGGTGGTGAAGGTTTTGTTGGAGCAAGGCGCAAAAATAGAAACAACTGATATGAAACATAGGACTGCTCTGATGTATGCTGCCAGCAATGGTTCTGTGGATATGGCACGTCTACTACTGGACAATCACGCAAACGCTCACGCTGTGGACAAGTACAAATTGACAGTACTAATGGTTGCAATAGCTAATGGCTGCATCGATATGATCAACTTACTTCTTGAACAAGGTGTAAACGTCGACGCTGTTGTTAAGTACGGAGCTACGGCACTGATCATCGCTTCACAAAAAGGCTATGAAAATGTGGTCGAAGCGCTTCTCGAACAAGACTCTACGATAGATTTGGTCGACGAAAGTGGAGTTACTGCACTAATCCCTGCTACTCAATGGGGACACTCTGAAATCTCAACGTTACTGCTCGACTCCGACGCAAGTATTCAATTTCCTTTGAATGGCCAGCTTCCAGTATTGATGTGGGCTGCTATTAAAAATCAAGCGGAAATTGTTTCCTTGCTGCTGAATCTAGGAGCCGATATCGAGGCAGATGATAATAATCAGTTCACGCCACTGGTGAGAGCAATCATCCACGAGTATGTCGATGTCATGAAAGTTTTATTGGACCAAGGTGCGAATGTGGAGGCTGTTGATTTAAATCATACATCTGCGCTGATGCATGCAGCAAGAATCGGATCAGTGATCATGACGCGGCAACTGCTAGATCATTATGCTGATGTAAAAGCGATTAATGAATATCAATGGACAGCAATGGTGTTTGCGGCAGCTTACGGTCATATCGACATAGTAGATCTGTTGTTAGACGAAGGCGCAGATATTAATGCGGTTGACGAGAATGGAGCTACTACCTTGATCATTGCCTCAGCCAATGGTTACACAGATACAGTGAAAGTGCTGCTCGGTCGAGGATCAGATATTCATGCAGCTGACAAAAACGAAGCCACGGCACTGATTATCGCTATTAAAGGTGGTCACTTAGCGGTAACACGATTATTACTCGACCATGGTCTAAATATTCACGCAACTTACAAGGATCAGAGGACAGCGTTAATGTTTGCAGCAATCGGTGGTCATACAGAAATCGTACAACTGCTGTTAGATCGGAGTGCAGACATTAAATCAGTTGATACAAACGAAGTTACAACTCTTATGAAGTCTGCAATCTACAATCATGCTGATGTAATGAAAGTACTGTTTAATCAAGGAGCAAAAACCGAGGAAGTTGATGCAAATAATTGGACAGCTTTGATGTATGCCGCAAGAAGTGGCTCCGTGGGTTTGACTCGTTTGTTACTGGATAGTCGTGCAAATATTCACGCAGTCAACAATGACCGATGGACGGCTCTTGTGATTGCCGCTGCACATGGCCAAGTCGACATGGTAAATTTTTTGATAGATCGAGGTGCCGATTTTCGTGCAGTTATCAAAAATCGTGTTAAAATTCTGATGATTGTCTCTGCAGAGGGTCATGTGAACGTCATCAATGTCCTGCTAGATCGAGTTGCAGATACCCACGCAATTGACAAGAGTGGAGCAACTGCTCTTCTCTTTGGTGTTGACCGAGGACAAGTAGAGATTATCCGTTTGCTGGTCGAGCATGGGGCAAACGTGCAGACACGATATGAAAATCTACTCACTGCATTGATGTGCGCCGTCATCAAGGGTAATGTAGAAATCACCCGTTTCCTGCTAAATAGTGGTGCAAATATCGAAGTAGTCGATTTGAACCAAGTCACAGCACTAATGAAAGCTGTGATTCATGGTCATGTTGACATATTATGTTAAAATTGCTTTTGGATCGAAGTGCAAAAACTGAGGCACGTGATATGGAACAAAAGACAGCTACAATGTACGCTGCAATGAGTGGTTCCGTGGCTGCGGCAAGATTGTTATTAGATTGCGACGCAAATATCGATGCCACTTGTATTAACGGATGGACACCAATCATGTTTGCTGTGTCGTATGGCCATATTGACGTGATAAACTTTCTACTAGACAAAGGCGCCGAAATTCACGCGATCGATTCAAATGGGGCTAGTGCATTGCTTATTGTTTCCAGCGAAGGCTATACTGATGTTATTAAATTGCTGCTTGGTCGAGGCGGCGATATTCATGCGGTTGACAATCACGGGACTACAGCACTGATCGTTGCATACTATAGCGGACAACTAAATGTAGCTCGCTGTTTGCTCGATAATGGTGCAAATATTCAAGCAGGAGATTCAAGTCAGCTCACAGCATTAATTCATTCTGCGATTTATGGCTATGGAGATATTGTGCATTTACCACTAAACGAAGGAGCGAATATTGAGGCAACTGATTCAAATCAAGTCACAGCACTGATGAGAGTAGTTAGCAACGATCGAATTGAAGTGGTGAAATTGTTATTAGACGAAGGCGCAAACATCGATGCATTAGATATGGAGAAATGGACCGCGCTGATATACGCCGCGAAAAACGGCTCAGTGGTTATGACGAATTTATTAATCGACCATCACGCAAATATCCATGCAGTTGGAAAAAAAGGAGCATCTTCACTGATGGTAGGTGCTGTCCATGGTCATATCGATATGGTAAACTGTCTGTTTGATCATGGTGCAGACATACACGCTGTTGATATAAATCAATACGGCGACCTTGAAATGGTAAAGTTGCTTCTAGCCCGAGGCGCTGATATTGATACCGTTGACAAGAATGGAGCTACTGCACTTATCCTTGTCATTCAACGCGGCTATCCTGAAATTGCAAAATTACTCATCGATAATGGAGCAAATGTTCATATGACATCCAAGGATCAGTTCACAGCATTAATGTGGGCTGCAAACAAAGGTCACACAGAAATCGCAAGTTGGCTAGTTGATCAAGGTGCGGCTATTGAGGTGGTTGACACTAACCAATTCACAGCGCTTATAAGGGCGACTATCCATGAGAAGCTGCATGTCATGAAAACATTGCTGGACGAGGGATCAAACGTGGGTGCAGTTAATATAAAACAGGGATCCGCTTTGATGTACGCAGCAAGAATTGGATCTGCGGATAAGGTGCGTCTTCTGCTCGATAATTTTGTGAGTGTTCACGCAGTTAACAAAAACCAATGGACAGCACTAATGTTTGGTGCGGCATATGTTCACGTTGATGTGGTAAGTTTCCTTCTTGATGAAGATGCAGATATTCATAAGGTTAATCAGAATGGAACCACGCCACTGATGGTCGCTTCAGGAAATGGGCATATAAACGTTTCCAGATTGCTGCTAGACCGAGGCGCCAATGTTAACGCAAGTGATAAGAACGGAGCGACTGCACTTATCCTGGCTACGTATTGTGGGCATGTGAACACTACACGCCTTATGTTGGAACAAGGTGCAAACATAGATGCTGCCCGTATTGATCAAGCTACTTCACTAATGTGTGCTGTTCAAGAACGTCATGTTGAGGCCGTGCGTTTGTTACTGGGTTGCGGCGCAAATACAGAAGCTGTTGATACGAATCATGCAACTGCATTAATGTTTGCTGCTAGACTCGGCCAATTTGAATATGCTCGTATTCTTTTAGAAAGAGGGGCGAATTCTAACGCTGTTCAAATCAATGGCTTCACTCCACTCACGATTTCATCTGAAAATGGGCATGTGGATGCGATTCAACTGCTTCTTGACCATAAGGCGAACATCCAAGTTACTGCAAAGAACCAAATGACAGCGCTCATGCTCGCCACAGATCATACACACGTGAAAGCCGTCCAATTGCTGCTTGGTCAAGGCACCGATTTAGAGGCTGTTAACGTGAACAGACAGACAGCGTTGATGATCTCTGCATCTAACGGTAATGTTGAAATCGCTCGTTTGCTGATTGGCCGGGGTGCAAATATTGATGTCGTTGACATCGACAAACAAAAACCATTGAAGATTGCTGCTACGCGTGGTCATGCAGAAATGATCAAACTATTAAAATCCCCTCCTTTGGCATATCTAGTATAGAAGCCGGACGCAAAGCCCACAGGGCGGGTCTCCGGAGGAGGATATTGATGTTCAGACTGTAACTCAATATACCGAAAAATGAAAATCCGAAAATCCAAAATCCTTTGGCGCATCTGGATCATATAAAATCACTATGTGAGTCTATGCATGAATCCCGGGAAATGTGTACGCATGTTTACTTGGTACCTAACAGAACGGGTTGTGGATTTGAATTAACGCGATGGAATTTATAATGAAGGCTGCAAGTGGAAGCTGCGCGGATATCGCGAATTCCTAGTTCGGTATGGGAATAATCGTATAATTACTCGGATCGCAAGTGGTCGAGTTGTAGCAAGTGTTTGCAAGGTTCTCCACGATCAACTGACTGATGGATTTGGCGGGTGTGAGTGGTGATAAAGAGCAATCTTTGGAGTGGAAAGCGCAATGTAAAGCATCATATGAAAACTATATTAACGCGTAAAATCAATGCTGAGTAGAAAACAATTGTGGGAGCACGAGCTCCAAAACCCGGATGCTCTAGCAGAGACTCTGGCGATTATGATGTCTAAGGAAGACCATCAAGCTGGAAAATATGACTTCGAGGAATTGAAGTTGATTGAGCGAATATTTCAGAACGCGGATCGATTTCAGCTCTCGATTCCGTCACCACCTTCGTGGTTTTTGACTCCCTACGAAGTGCGCACCAATGAGCATCCTCTGATTGAGGGATCGCAGATTTATCATGGAATTTGGATGGAAGCGCCAGTTATCGTGAATTATGCCTCTCTCAATATCAGTGAGAGCCGCTCGATGTTCATGAAGGGGGCTAATGTTTGGTCGTCTCTAGTGCATCCGCATATTGTAAAAATCTTTGGCGCATGCCATGTCGGGAATCCATTTTTTGTATGCGAATATGTTTCGATTGGAACGCTCATTGATTATCTCAGACAAGAGCAGAGCAAAGACAAGACATGGAAAATAATGCACGAAATGGCGCTTGGACTTTTTCACGTCCACACGAAGAGGAAGGCTGTGCATCGTGATCTCAAGTGCAGCAGTATACGGATTGGTCAAGATGGCGACGAACTTTGACTTGAGTTGCCAGGAGTCAGATCTACCAAGAACCGGAAATTGATCAAATATTATTGGCTCTATACAGTAGAAATCCCCCGAGTGCTTGACTGGTGAAAAAGCAGTGGGTCCTTTGCAGCTGATATCTACTCTTTTGGTATGACTATAATCGAAGCAGTGACTCGTGAACCACCGTGGGGAATGCTCACTGATGAGGCCGTGAAAAGCAAGGTAGTCGAAAAGCACGAATTACCGGAGCAACCAGCTGTGATGAATAACGCGCAATGGAATCTGATCCAGAGAATGTGCGCAACGAGACCAAGTGATCGAGTCGATATCACAATAGTGGTAAAGAAAATTCAAGCTTTCGCTGTCGTACGACAATAGCAGTAAGATTCGCATTTTCAATTGCGTTTTAGCTCACTGGAGTGGCTTGGCATACCATGATGTGTCTCTGGGCGACTCATGATAGGCTACATGTTGTTGTCTTGATGTATGTCTGAAGGCACACGCTTGGGTGGACGTAGAGTCAGCTGAGGCAGCGTCCAGCAGCGCTTGATGCAATATTCACCGAAATAACTTACTACAAATTGCGTGTAAATTACTTCGTCGAAATATGTAACCTACGTAATATTATGATAATTATAGTACACTGAAATATACTTCGAAGTACATAAGATACTTGTAATATATCGTAATTTGTTTTAAAATATTATCCCGCAAAAGGAGTATTTGACAAATCGGGCAACTCGCAATTCATCAAAATCGCATGTACCGCAAAGCGTATTGTTCACCCCAATTGACACGTCGGCGATTGGAATCCTTGCTTGCGAAATCATTGAAACACAAAAGGTCAATGGCATGAAATAACTATTAAATGAATTAAGCTACTAGCAAGGACGATAGCACTCAACTACACTGTGATCGCTGCCGTGCTTTCGCCTTGCGCGTTGATGGCGACCACACGAACCGAGTAATCCAGTCCAGGCACCAGATCGCCAATCCAGTAGCCACGTAGGTTGAAACGCTTGATTTTCCAGGCTTTGTCTACAA
>JAADXR010000253.1:0-41462 GCA_023337935.1 Elongisporangium anandrum
CCCCCCCCCCCCCCCCCCGCCACGCCTTTAAGTCCCTAGGCGAGTGCCAACGCCGAGTGTCCTACCTATAGACACTAATGAAAGTGTATAGTATCCGGATATTATATAGGACCCGACACCTGACCTGATCAGTATATGACCAAATAAAACTTACCAAATCCACGAGCTTCGTGAGTTCATCTTCACGCGCTCTGAATTTGCGCTCTCCTACATCGTATCAAAAAACACCGATCAGCGTGGAGATGCACTGCCAAGGCTTCTCTTATCCGCGTGGAGACCTCGACGTGAATCTCTGCGCTGTCATCGCAGCTGAAAACATCGTCGCTGCGGTTAACATCATCGATTGCTCATACTTGATGAAGCTCTTGTGGCTCGTGCGAAGGAAGCAGGAGCAGAAGACGTCTGAAGAGGAGCTTACACGGATGCGAGCCAACACTTTGGTTAGCCATTGCACTGACTGCCATCGCGGGATCAACACGTTCGGCTCGTTTCTCTCCGGCTCGGCATGTCGTCTGTGCAGTCATGTACGTTATGATCTGATATTTACCTTACTATATGCTTTGTGCTCATCCGAACTTTGTCTTCTGTAGATGGTGTGCACCAAGTGCAGCGTCACGAAGAAGCTCATTCTGGACACAGAGAACACCATCACTCGCAAGCCCTTAACTTTCTGCGTCAAGTGTCTGCATGTGGCCAAAGAGACACCAGCGTCCATGGCCGTGATGGACGAAGTCAAGCGGAAGTACCTCCGCGATTTGTCGTCGATCTAAAGTTGGCAAGAGGCTCATGCGTTATAGAAACTTTACATTAACACAGATAGACTTCTACATTTACAAGTTACCGAGTGGCAGAGTTCTGTTTGGATCTAGTTCTCTTGAAGCTCACCAGATATGACATCGCTTGATGGCAAATTTGACAATTTTGAGTGAATCTGCTCCAACTTCAGCGAATCCTTAAATCGTGGTAGCACAAAATTTCAAGCAACCAAAGTCTGAATCTGGTAATGTACCTCTACAGTAAGCCCAGAACCGTATCCTACCCGCTACTATAATTTATTCAACATATCTAACAATAGATCCATGTGATTGGTCCACTGAACTCCTCTAAACAAATCAAGGATTCAAAATCATTTTCGAAATGGTACTCTACCATCCACCTCTATTATAAAAATGCTAGTTTATGGTATGTTTTTAAAGGTCTGAATCGTCTTCGATCATAAGATATCATATGGAAGAGAAAACAGCTTTGGACGCTGTCTTATGACACTCACTTACTGGTCTTTGACATGAATGGTGTCCACGCACGCACCCTCTACCACGTGAGTGGCGTAGATTCTTACTGTGCATTCTATTTTATACTGCCATTCTAGTCGGTGTAAAATTTGATCATGAACTTCACCGAGCTTGTTGTCATGGAAGCCAATGAAGTGCTCACTAAGGCAAACAGCGCACTCCTTTTTGAGCGTATGTCTGTTCATACGACGCAAGAAGAGGTATTGATCGCTATTGAACTTGTGGAGGAGATTTGTACAAATACGAGTATAATGATGGGCCGAAGGGGCACAAGGCGGTCTATAGGTGCATCACCCATCTCCGCTGCTAGAAGTTCATGCGGCTTGTGTGAACATGGTCCCGACGGAACCCTCCGCTTTGACTTGGATGCCACTGGATCCCATACGTCTGGGGTCAGCTCTGAGAGAAGGGCGGGTATTCCGCATTGCCTGAAACGTGAGGTTGACGCCCTTTTATCAGGATCAGGCCCCAAGAAATGCCTCAAGATGCTGAAGACGAAGCACCAAGCCAACGCCATAACTCGCCGCCTAATCCCTACATAAATGCAGCTGAAGAACCGGAAGGCGTACCTCCGCAAGACCAAAGGTAAGCCTTCAGTCCTTATCACTACCAAATTATGAAGTGTATAATGCAACATGTTCTCTATTTAGGTGGGTGGGAGATATCGTGTTCTTCTTGAATGGGCAAGTGGCCGCACGTGTGAGTCGACAGCCGACTTCTTCGTTACTGAAGGAGTGCAAGAGTTCAGCCCTGACGTGACATCCAAGCTGGATGATTTGATTGTGCTCAGCACATTCAGTCATGATGTGGATATTGAGGCACGACGCGCCCAGCCGTTTGGTATTGTCTTCTCCAGTCGGCGGCTGTTCATCAACGTCAAGAGAGCCATAGACGGGCAGGAACCTATGGGGATTCTCGAGGTCGCGGACGGTACGTACAAGATCCACTTAGCGTCCGGCATCCGACTCACTGATGGTAAGCACGTGAACTGCCTCATATACGTGCAAGGAAAGCAAACCAAGAACGCGCAGTCCACGACGGACACCAGTGAAAACGCTCCGATAGACCGGATCGGTGGGGTCTTCTGCAGCGACTTGAAAGGGCCGATGACGCCGACGGACCGATTGGGGAATCACTACCTGGTGAACTTCGTGGACCACAAGTCCAACTACTGCCGCGTGTTCCTGGCCGAGACCAAGGACGTGGTGGCGCAGGAATTCAAGCACCTACTTGACTTCTTCGAGAAGAGGTTCGGCTGCCGCGTGCACGTACTGCGCACGGACGGCGGAGGAGAATACAAGACGCTGAATCTCTTCTGTAAGAAGATAGGAGTGGCGCGCCAAGTCAGCGAGGCCAGGAACTAAGCTTCGAATGGCAAGGCGGAGCGCATGCATCGGACCGTGTTGAACAAAAAACGGTGCATGATCTTCGGATGCGGCCTCCCGCTGTACGTTTGGGGCGACGCGGTCGAGTACGCGTCCCACGTAATCAACAGGAACCCGACCAAAGTCAATTTGATGCGCGCGTCACCCGTAGAGGTGTTGACCAGCCAAGCTCCCGACCTTCGCAAGATCGTCGCTTTCGGGTTTGTCTGCACCGTCTACCGCGACCCCAGGAAGAACTCGATGCAGCCACGCGCCCAGCTGGGTCATATTGTCGGCATGAGCGACGATACCAAGGGTAAGCTGGACCCCTTGAACTATGGAGGATGCCCTTCATTTTGGCCGTCTTTTTCCGTCGCTGGGTGTACGAATGAATTCCGAGCAAATCGGCTTATCGAGTGCTCTCGCTTGTCACTTCTGAATTCGTCTATTTGCAGCAAGAGCTAAGCATCATGCCGTTCAAGCTTCCTAAGGGCACCTTCCCGCCTTTGGAGCTGTCGAAGGACATGGAAAAGGACATTTCTCGCCAGGTCGAGCGCATTATCAGCCAGACCATCAGCGATAGTGAACGATTTTACTCCAATGGGAAGAATCTGCCGTCCAAGAAGTGGAAGCACATCAAGACCCAGGAGAATAATTACCGCGTCTATCGCCAGCGGAACGTTAAAGCGAAGAAGACGCGCGGCTACAGCTTTCTCGAGAGCTCGCGGTTCACGACGGATTTATCAACGAGATCCATGATGTCCATGGAGGAAGAAGAACCTGAACAGATGCTCATCCAGAAGCCCGAGCACGTTTCTTCGCTGGTCTGTCACGGTTCAGTAGATGGTAAATTGGACGACGTGCTCTACGGTATCTTCGCCGATGACGACGCAAGCTGGCAGTTCAAGACAACGTATCTGGAGGAGAAGTTGGACGACGCCAAGATCTTGGCCAAGATCTGTGTCCCATCAAACGCGGATCCGTATCGATACATGGCGGTCAAGTGGTTTGTGCGAGAGCAGCCTCCAATTATCGGCTCCATTATTCACAGACGCGATTATCTGATCGTTGAAGCCACAGGAATGGCGCTTGATTCACAAGGACGACGCGTGAGCTACTGCTTCCTGCATTCGATTCGCCTCTCTGAAACCCACGAGCTTCGGGAGTTCAACATCACACGCGCTGAGGTGGTGCTATGCTACATCTCCCACCAGGAGAAGCCGAACAGCGTGGAGATGCACAGCCAAGGTTTCTCTTATCCTCGTGGGGATCTCAACATGAACCTCTGCGCTGCGGTAGCACCTGAGAGCATCATTGCTGCAGTGAATGTCATCGCCTGCTCGTATCTCAAGAAGGTCTTGTGGCTCGTGCGAAGGAAGCAGGAGCAGAAGGCTTCTGAGGAGGAGCTCAAACAGATACGAGCCAATGCATTTGTCAGTCATTGCACGGATTGCCATCGCGGGATGAACAAGTTCGGCACATTTCTTTCCGGCTCGGCTTGCCGTCTCTGCAGTCATGTACGTTCCTAATATGGCTGTGCGTCTATGAGCTATGTGCTGATCCTGAATTTGACTCCTAGATGGTGTGCACCAAGTACAGCGTGACGAAGAAGCTCATTCTGGACGCAGAGAACGCGATCACCCGCAAGCCCTTCATGTTCTGCGTTAAGTGCCTGCATGTGGCCAAGGAAACCCCAGCCTCCGTGGTCGTGATGGACCAAGTCAAACAGAATCATCTAAATTTGGCAAGAGGCTTCTAAATAGATAGGTAGTGTAATGTGTTCATGAATCTTACTTCATTTAACAGATACGTAAACTTCCGCTTTTATGTGTAAGCAGCTGAAATTTACGAAAGTGACAAAGTTTTGTCAGGAATCTGTTTTTACTTGAAGCTTAGCAGCTGTCCACTCGCTTTCCTTCATATTCAATCGATATGTCCAAAGCACTGTTTTGATCATGATCACAGCACTTTTCACACATTAGATCGGTCTTTCGTTCGTTTCTCCGCTATTCACAACATACAGTAACTTAAGCTATTTTTGAGAATATAGAGAACATAATAATAATTTGTTCTCTATATTCTCAAAAAAATTCTTAAAATCTCGATGACTTGTAAACTGTGTTCTCAGGGACATGCAGACTACAAGATTACCACCCCCGTGTCTGGCCAGAGCCTGGGCATGATACAGAGCAAATCCTTTATTGGCTGAGTGTCCCATCCATCCGTGAGCGGAGAGCACGAACAGCTCTTTGCATTCTCCATCGCGCCCCAAGAGACATCTGTACCATACAGTAGTCATGCCGTTCACGCTGCCCGAGAACACGTTCCCAGCACTCGATCTCTCGAAAGAGACGCAGCGTGCGTTCGCACTCGAGGCCGAGCGCATCGTGTACGACACCATCGACGCCAGCGAGCAGTTCTTTGCGAGCGGGAAGCAGTTGCCGCCCGCCGAGTGGAAGCGCATCCGATCCAAGGAGAACTACAACGTGTATCGACAGCGCAATGTGAAGAGCAGAAATTCCCGCAGGTTCAGCATCATGGAGCCACGCTTCACGACCGAGTCGACCACGCAGAGCATGATGTCCATGGACGAGAGTGAGGTCTACACGTCAAACATTGACAAGCCAGCGCACGTGCCCATGCTGATTGGCCATGGCTCCGTGGACGGCAAACTAGAAGACGTTATGTTAGGAGTCTTTGAGCATGACGATGAGAGCTGGCGGTTCAAGAGCACGTATGTCGAGGACGGACTGGACGACGCCAAGATCCTGTACAGCATTCGTGGTCCCACTGAGACTGATCCGTACCGAAGTCTATCCGTCAAGTGGTTCATCCGAGAGACCACCCCTGGCGTGGAAAGGTTCATCTTCCGTCGGGACTACCTCGTCATCGAGGCGACGGGCATCGCTTTAGACTCCCAAGGCCGCCAGTTGAGTTACTGCTTAGTGCATTCCAAGCGGATACCGCAAATCCGGGAACTTCACGACATGAACATCATTCGTGGCAAGCTCTCGCTCTGTTTTGTCAGTCACCAAGCGTCGCCAACGACCGTGAATATGTACTGCCGAGGCTACTCCGATGCATGCGGTGGTATTTCCGTCAACTTGTGTGCCAAACTCGCAGGAGACAACATCTTGGCGTCCGTGAATGTGGTCGAGTGCGGATACATGAAGAAGCTCTTCTGGCTTGTCAGGCAGCAGGACGCGCGACAGCGGTCATCGACCACGATCGTCAGACCCACTGTCTGTACGGAGTGCAAGCGATCGATTAACAAGTTCGGTGCTTTTCTGTCTGGCGCTCCATGTCGTGTCTGCTTGGAGGTACGCTTAGCTGCGTGAAGCTTTGCAAGAGTGTGATACTGATGTGGGTTTGGATGTTAGGTGATCTGCACGAAGTGCAGCGTGGTGAAGAAGCTACCGCTGAACATCACCACGAAGAAACTGGAGCGCAAGCCATGCCCAATCTGCTTGAAGTGCCTGTTAGTGGCCAAGCGCCTGCCAGCATCCGTCGTCGCAATGGATGATCTGAAGAAAAGTGAACAGCCGTTGGTTGACCTTGCTCTTCTAGTATGACTGATTATGCTATCTTTAGCATGTATTATAGTTAATGTATTTGGTCTTAGACTTGCGTGGAGTTCTTGTGGCTCGTGCTGTTCCCCACGGGCTCAACAACTTGGAACAAGGTGATGAGAGAAAACTCAAAACTGAGGATTCTCACAATCGTAAGTTCTTGCTCTTTTTTTGTGTTCCATCCTACAAAGTTTGGCAGTACTGTACTGTACAGTTTACAGGACATTTACAACAAACCGTATATCACTCATTATTTTCCCCAACTGATGTGAGCAACGTAAAGAAACTCAAAGAAAGATAAGCACTGCAAACGATTGGTATTTAGCTGGCCGTTTTACAGTGAGTGTGAGCAATTCGCACAGACAGACGCAACTCGATCGTCATTCTGCAAATCTGGTTCGCTATTTTTTAACATTTAGATCCAGTTTACGAATGTACAACTGCAGAAACGCAGTTTACAATAGAATATTGCTCACTGGTGCTAAAATTTTGCTCCACTGTAAATTTACAGACTTGGGATCAAGCTCGTGCAGCCCATTGAGAACGAAGATCCACTGCAGACCAGATGTAACTCATTGCGTTGCTCGCAGAAAGCCTTGGCACACACATCCCCTTCCGCCCATTCTGTGTGTCAATGATTCATAGGGCAAGGGGACTGTTTACAACCCCACGATACCTCATAACCTCTCCTTTTTTATAGTTTGATTTTGACAAAAAAGTGACCAGTAATCAGTACTTTTTGTAAAATATAGTATATTGTGACCTCTATAAATGAATATATCCTCCACAAACAATTCTGGCTGAACGTCTCTGCACAAAACAATCTAAGTCGATGGGCCCTGCGCACCGGACGTTTAGCTGTTCGCTCCCTTGTTGTGTTGCCAGATCCTCTCGGCGCGCATCGGACCAAGTCACAATTCATGCCGTTTACGCTGCCCGAAGGAACGTTCGCGCCGGTGGTTCTGTCGCATTCCTCCGAGAAGGAGTTCGCGAATGAGGCCGAGCGCATCATCGCCGACACAGTCCAAGCCAGCGAGGACTTCTACGCCAGCGGGAAGCTCCTGGCCCCAAAGGACTGGAAGCTGGTCAAGTCCAAAGAGAACTTCCATGTATACAAGCAACGAGTCGTGGCGCCGCGCAACGGCCATCAGAGGTTCAGCATCATGGAGCCGCGGTTTTTGAGTGGTTCAATAACCAGCAGCATATCAATGGACGAGATGCAAGACGAGTGCGAGCTGTCGACTATCGGTAAACCGGCGCATGTGCCGCTTATGGTTTCCTATGGCACAATTGACGGACAGCTAGACGATGCGATATACGGCGGATGTGCGTGTGACGATGAGAGCTGGCGAATCAAGACCGTGTACTTGGGCGAAATGCTGGACGACGCAAAGATCCTAGCCACGATCCAAGGACCCAGTGAGCAGGATCCATTTCGTTATTTAGGCTTGAAATGGTTCGTCCGCGCACATGAGACCGAGAGCGTCTCGTCCTTCATCCAACGACGAGACTTTGTGTGTTTGGACGCCACAGGCATGACGCAGGACTCCAAGGGCCAGCCCGTGAGCTTCTTGCTATTACATTCCATCCGCCTACCTCAGATCCGACCGCTGGACGACATGAAAGTCACTCGAGGCACGGTCTCGATTTGCTACATCAGTCGCCAGGCGACGCCGACAACCGTCGATATCTACTGCCGCATGTTCACGGACCCCGGCGGCAGAATCCCGCCAGGCATCACCGCTCATTACGCGGCTGAAAACGTTTGCGCCGCAATAAACGCCATCGAAGGTTCCTATATGAAGAAGCTCATGTGGCTTATGCGGAACACGCGGCACTCGTCGTTCGAAGGGGCAGCAGTGAAATCAAACGCACCATCCAGCAACTGCAAGGACTGCAATCGATCGGTCAGCAAATTCGGCGGCATATTTTGCAGCGGGATGCTCTGCCAACTGTGTCAGGAGGTAAGCTTGATGGATGGAATTGCTAGATTCTATCCAAGGTTTGTCTAACGGAGCATATCTATTCTCTGTTGTAGACGGTGTGTGGCAAGTGCAGTGTGGTGAAGAAGCTCATCGTGAGCACAGTGGATGAGATCGTGCGCAAGCCATTTACGTTCTGCTTTGCGTGTCTATTGAGAGCGAAACAAACCCCAGCAGCGCAAGTTGCTGTTGATGAGGCGCGGCGTCATGAACGGCGAACACAGTATATCGACGAGATGCCGCCGCAGCCGCGGCGCTTGACTGTGCTCTACCAGCAATGAGTTTGTGAAAAAATATTTACTGTATAAATAAAGGAATTCTGTCGCAATATATTTACAGTATTATACTCTGGTAATTCGACTGAGTTTAGGTGTGCAATTGATCATTTTTTTGATGGCATGCAAAACATACTAAACTTTAGCATGCCAGCTTAAAATGATCACACAATTTAGCCCTCAGACAAGGTTGCATCCTGTTCCATGCGGCTGCGCTGGGGCGTTCCATTACACTCTGCACCTCTCTGCTTTGAGGTGTTCGGGGGGAGGGGGAGGAGGAGGGCCACAGTTGTAACTTTTAACTGATTACGCTAATTGGAGGGTCACAGTTGTAAATTTTAACTGATTACGCTAATTCACTTGGCTTGAAAGATTGTACCGGCTACGGCAGCATCAACGAATGCAGATCGTTGCCTCAATCTCAAGGTCCCACTGTGAGAGGGAAGAACCCGTTCTTCTGGCTTTTGATGCCACTTCGCAATTCCCTCCGCTGGGCTCACGTTCGTGGTTTGGCGGCCATGCCCTTCACGCTGCCAAAAGACACGTTCTCGCCGCTCAAGCTCTCGCCGGCAGCCGAAAAGGACTTCGCCACTGAGGCCGAGCGCATCATCTACGACACGATCGAAGCCAGCGACGCCTTCTACGCTGGCGTGAAGCGCCTACCGCCTCGGCAATGGAAGCGCATTCGATCACAGGAGAACTTTAATGTCTACAAGCAGCGGAATGTAGCGCCACGCGAGCCCAAACGCAGGTTCAGTATTCTCGAACCGCGGTTTATCAGTGGCTCGTTTACCAGCAACAGTTCCATGGACGAGATGATGGAAGAGTCGTCCATTGGCAAGCCACCGCATGTGCCTATGATCATTTCGCACGGCACGGTCGACGGAAAACTCGACGACGTGCTCTACGGCATTTATGCATGTGACGATGAGAGCTGGCGCATCCAGGACGTCTATCTGGATAACAAACTCGACGATTCCAGTATCCTGGCCAAGCTCCAGGGTCCCTCCGAAGCGGATCCGTACCGAAGTCTGGTCATCAAGTGGTTCATCCGCGGCCATGAAAGAGAGAGCATCGCGTCGCTCATCCATCGACGGGATTACCTTGTTATGGAAGCCACGGGCGTGGCCCAGAACTCTAAGGGCGAGCGCGTGAGCTTTCTGTTAGTGCACTCCATCCGACTACCCCAGATCCGAACGCTGGAGGACATGAACGTCACGCGAGGCACGCTCTCTGTCTGCTATATCAGTCACCAGGCGACACCGACAACAGTGGAAATGTACTGCCGTGCGTACTCGGACGCGGGCGGTAAATTCCCCGTGGGCTTGACAGCCCACCTCGCGGCCAAGAGCTTCACCGCCGCGGTGAATGTGATCGAATGTTCTTATATGAAGAAGCTCATGTGGCTCATGAGGAAAGCGCGCCATTCGTCCCAGGAGAGCGCGGCATTGAGACCAACTACTCACTCAAGCAATTGTAAGACCTGCCATCGATCAGTCAACACCACATTCAGCAACGATTCGCTCTGTCGATTGTGCCGAGAGGTAAGTTTGATGTATGGAATTGACAAGTGTATATCCATGTTACTGATCGCGATTATGTCTTTTATAATTGCAGACTATTTGTGGCAGATGCAGCGTGGTGAAGAAGTTGATCGTGAGCACAGTGGACGAGATTGTGCGCAAGCCATTCACATTCTGCCTCGCGTGTCTTCTGACCGCCAAGCGGACGCCCGCCGCCATGGTCGCGATAGACGAGGCTCAGCATGCAGAGCGCCTCCGGACTCAATTCATTGACGAGAGCCCAACGCAGCCACGGAGTCTGACTGTGCTGTACCAGCAATAACGGAGCGGATGTTGATAGAGTAAACTAGGAAAAGCATGAGACGAGAGGGTGCGCGCAAAATATTTATGCGAGCTCCGTTTTTATCCTGCGTGAGAAACATGCCGAGCAAGCACATGGTCGAATCCGCAAAGATCGTTGATAATAAATGAACTCAGCTGCTGTAGTAGTGTAGAAGCAATGCACAGGCAGCTTTTATTCGTCGAATTGTTGTTGCAGTCACCATAGACAGCACGTGATAAATATAAAAATTCGCACAGATGGTCGAGCTTGTCGCAACGTGGAAAACTGGACCAGTGTTTTATCCATGGATTTATCTCACTCCTGGAGACTCTATTGCTTTGAAACGCCTCAACTCAAATTCGAAAGTCAGGAGGAGGACCATCAACCAGGGATTCTTCTCGTTGATTCTGCAAATTTCGGTCGAAGAAACAGGATCGCTAACTCGAAGCATCATGCATTGTAACCTTGCGATACGATTCATCCCTACAGTGAACACGAGAATATCAACGCAAGATTCTGAAATGCGTTTGTAGTAACACCAGCGATATTGGGACATCATCTGACCTTGAGCTTCTCGAATTTTAATTCAGAGAGACGAATCTGTTGGCAAGACATTCGATTTCCGCTAGGAAAAAATGGGTCTATGTGCTGGTCTGTTTTGTTTGAATGTGGCTCGATTATCGGATTAGCCTTTGGGTTCTCAACTATTTGGTAGATAAATATTATAGCTAAATCGATCTACATCAGAGGCAGCCATGCAGTCGACGCAACGTCCCCAAGTCTATGTGCTGGTGATGGCATGCTGCATGCCCCTCAAGTGCAATGTCGCCATTCATGGCCAACAGTTTTTGTACTGTAATTATCCAAAGGAACCGCCAGTTGGGCAACATGGCAGCTTCAAGGAATTGCGCTTGCGTCGAAGGAAAATTAACGGACGCGCTTAAGGGGCTCAACCAAGAATGCATAACGATGACGCTTCAAGGAAGCAGTGTTCAAATACTTTGCTGGTCACAGTGATTCATGGAAAATAGAAATCGACACCTATGACTTCGTTTTGACAAGCCAAAACCATAAGTGAAAATGTCACTTGGTCATTGTTTTTTTCCAATGTAAACCTAAACTTGAACAAGATGGCAACTTCAAGGAAATACAAAGCTTATTCTATCTGACGACAAAGAAAATAAGAAACTAAACGCCAGGGATAACAGAAGTGCTTCAAGCAATCCAGACGAGATTGGGCTAACGATATTTTGATGGTCATAGCGATTCATGGAATTTAGAAAATTATTGTAAATACATTCAGCTGATCAATAATTATTTAGAAAAATATTGCAGAACATGAAAGGAGTGAGATCGTTCACAAACAGCCAGCTCATCCCGCTTCGAAATGATGCGCTGGAAGCAGCCATTTTTGGTGGCGTCATCCTTCTCCGGTGTACGGTTGCTGGAATAGCATGTCATTCCCACTTCATAGAAACAAATGCCGATTCATCATCGCTTATCGCCGCAAAAAATTCGATTATCGAACTCAAAACGAGCATGGCAATCACTTCGATTTTCCATAGATCGCGCATAAGAAGGTTATTGCCCCGTACCAAACACAAGTGTACAGCCATACAATGCCAGCAAGGGAGCACGAGAGTAGATATTGCAGCGCCAAAGAAACGTGTCCTTACTTACGACCCGTATCACGTCAATTGGTCACCGGTTTCTGCCAGAATCTGCTTCTATCCGTTGCCGTGGAAGGGATGTGCCGCTTTGGTTTCGTTTCAATGAAGAATGGAGTGGGATGGGCGACACGCTTCTGCCCTCGGATCGGCCCATGGATCGCAACCCTCACTTTGCTTCTACACCAGTGAGACACAAGCCCTCACGGACAATCCCGTCATGCCTCCGTTCACGCTGCCCATGGGCGTATTTCCTCCGCTCGAGCTCTCGGAAGAGGACGAGAAAAAATACGTGGCCATTGCCGAACGCGTCATCTTCAGCACGGTGGAGGCCAGTGAGGTCTTCTACGCGAGTGGCAAGCGCCTGCCGTCCAAGGACTGGAAGCTCATCCGATCGAGGGAAGACTATCGTGTGTATCGAGAACGCAACATCCAGCCTCCCAAGGCCACCGACGAGACGCCAGAACGACTGGCGATGACTGAGTCCACCATGTACGCCAGCACCATCTCGACTGAAGACGGATATCACCACAACCATGCACCACCCGACAAACCGGCACATATCCCTGTCATGATCTCGCACGGATCCGTAGATGGTCAACTCGACGACGCACTGTACGGTATCTTTGCTGACGATGACGCCAGTTGGAAATTCAAGACCACGTACCTGCAAGAGAAGCTGGACGACGCTCGTATTCTCGCCAAGATCCGAGGCCCAAGCGTAGAAGATCCGTTTCGCTATCTTGCCATCAAGTGGTTCACTCGAGAGCATCCAGGCGGTGTTGTGGGCTCCGTCATCCACCGACGAGACTACTTGGTACTCGAAGCCACTGGGAAGACCTTCGACTCTCGAGGGGAGCCCGTGAGCTTCTGTATGCTGCATTCGGTCGCGATCCCTGAGATCCGAGAGCTCACAGAGATGAATACCATTCGCGGCGTGCTCTCGTTCTGCTACATCACGCGCCAAGCCACTCCCACGAGCATCGATATCTACTGTAGGGGTTTCTCTGATCCACGCGGCGATTTCCCAATCGGTCTCTGCGCGAAGCTCGCAGCTGATAACATTTGCGCTGCTGTGAATGTGATCGAGTGCTCATACATGAAGAAGCTCATGTGGCTCGTGCAGCAGAAGCAAGAAGAAGAAGACGCCGATCGCAGTACAAGATCAACACGCTCACGCATGAGCTTCACGGGTGTGCCCACGGCCTGCTACAGCTGTCATCGGAAGATGAACAAGTTTGGCTCGTTTCTCTCAGGCTCAGCGTGTCGGATCTGCCGGAATGTACGTAACGTTGCTTCCAGATGTGAGTTCCAGTTGACTCACTTTCGTGTTGGTGGAATTAGATGGTGTGTACTAAGTGCAGCGTCGAGAAGAAGCCCATCGTGGATACGACCGACCGCATTGCGCGCAAGCCGTTCACGTTTTGTCTGACATGCTTGATGACAGCCAAGGGGCTGCCCGCATCCATCGTGGCTATTGACGAGGTCCGCCGGAAATCTCGGCGAAGAACTACGCGTGCTCGAGATGAAACGCCGATGCTGGGTTAAGCGAAGTGGTTGAAGTCTAGTCTTTAACATGAACGGAGAATTTGCTGTTATGGATCTCACAGTTCCATTCTCAAGCGGAAGCATGCTACGAAGGATTTTACTAGCGTTATTTGAATTGACATTGAATCAGATTGCCGAGGTCAACGTCTGCGTTCATCAATGCTGTCTCGGTTTATGCAGGCTTGGGTACATCAGCATCTGAGAAATCGAGTTAAATAGAAGAGATGTACAGAAGCAACAGTCGAGTTTCCGAAGTTGAGGATCGTTGATGGTCCAATGTTGAAGTTCCCCACAGTTGAAGCAAAGCTAGGGGCTACTATTGGAGTGGTTTCTTGAACTTGCTTTCGCAGAATACCCTGGTTGCATGTGTACGCATACAGTATTTAATGGCCATCCGTCATCTGTGTCACTTTCTTGACGTCATAGGCATCCACACATTCCATCTCGCTGACTTCCTCGAGATTCGCATGAGGGCAGGTCCACAGATATCGGTGTAAAAGTAAAAACCAGGCGGGCACCACGTACAGTGGTATGTTCGGAGCGGGCAGCAGTGCTCTTGGATCCAATGGTCAATTACTCAATACTGCAGTCAGTCCACAGCCACTTGTTGCGCACATTGCGCCTGGGAAGATGCTCGACATGTGGGCGCCATTAAATACCACAACCCTGTTCTTCAACAGCCAGACAGCCATCATGACTCGTAAGCAACACACATGTCATGGCTGGGACGTCAAGTAGATCATGTATTTTCCCTTGCTGTAATCTTGCGTCAGATTCAACACGCACGCATGGCATGGAAAATGCATATTTGTACGATGTCCGCGTGGGCTTTCGCGTACACTTTCTTTAGTGTTACAGACGACCCGCCTGTCCGATGTGTGTGTAGTCGGGGCTGTGTTGGCTTCCATGGGCGCAACCATCCCACTGTGCGAGGGTACATACTGTACGGTGCCATGGCGAAAGGCAACTCGCTCCCTCATTCCCCATCACGCCGTCCACGCGCGAACCCCTCTCTCTGTCCTCATGGCGAGGCACAAGGTCTCCGATTCGTCGCTCGCGCCGCTCGATCTGTCGCCCGCGGAGCAGCAGACGCTGGCGCACGAGGCCGCGTGGGTCGTCTGCGACGCCATCCGCAGCAACGAGGCGTTCCTGGCTAACGGCGAGAACTTCACACGTGGCGCGTGGAAAAATGTCCGGACAAAAGAAGGCATCGAAGTGTACAAACAGCGACTGGACAGATCCAACAGCAGCATGGCTCGCCGTCGCAACTCGATCCGCCCGCCCATGCTCTTCTCCCAAGAGGCCACGACACCGGAGCTCGAGACTGTCGAGAGCGACTCGCGGTCGTCGCTGCCGTCCACCACGGCGGCGCTCACCGACCCGAGAAGCTACGTGATGCTGAACAAGCAGTCGCACGTGCCGCTGGTCATGGCCTACGGCACGGTTGACGGGAAACTCGAGGACGCCATGTTCGGTAGCTTCGCCGACACGGACGCGGCCTGGCGGTGGCGCAGCACGTACGTGAACGAGAAGATCGAGGACTCGCGCATGCTCACGCAGATCCACGGCCCCACGGATGAAGATCCGTTCCGGTCGCTTGGCGTTAAGTGGTTCATGAAGGAGCACCCGACAGCGCTGCAAACGTTTATCAAGAAGCGCGACTTCCTGATCCTTGAGGGCACAGGCATGACCACCGACTCGAATGGAGAGCTCGTGGGCTACTTCATGATGCACTCAGTGGATCTGCCTGGCACGGAGGAGATCGCCAAGCGCGGTGTCATCCGCGCCAAGCTCTCGTTCTGTTTCCTGGTGCGTCAGCTTCCTGAAGCTCGGATCTCCATCTACGTGCGTGGATTCTCCGACCCGGGAGGCGAAATGGCGGAGAGCGTGTCTTCGCGGATCGTGGCCGACTCGCTCATCGCCGTCACGAACATCGTGGACTGTGCGCACATCAAGAAGCTCATGTGGCTGGTGCAGAACCGTGAGTTCTGCGACAGAGCAGTTCGACGATCCGCCGAGACCATCGATCCGACTCGTTGTGGGTCCTGCAAGTCTTTCCGCTCGCGTCTGAGCATGTTCGTTGGAGCCAGAGCAGTGTGCGAGATCTGCCGCTTAAGTATGTGCCTGAAATGCAGCGTGGTCAAGAAAGTCACGATCCAGAAAGAGACTCACAGTGCGATGGAGCAGGTCTCTGTGCGATTCTGTCTGGGCTGCATGCTGGACGCCAAGGAGCTCCCGTCGTGGCACATTGCACGTTCGATGTTGTCGAAGGACTCTGTGGCACCCCGACAGGAAGTCTGGCAAGTACGGCTCAGTGATAGCGCAAGCGAATCAGTAGCCAGCAGCGAAGAGCCACGCCCTCGGCATGGATTTCTACGCAAACTCTCCTCCAGACACCAACACAGCAGCCCCCACCGAGCCGCCGACAACACGCCTGGACAACGACAGACGTACATTTTGCCCTCTTCCGACTTTGTTGGGTAGATGCGATATCCATGAATGAATAAATTATTGCTTGTTTAGATTGTCATTCAAACCTCTTGGTGTCTTTATCATCTCAAGATGCATACCGGTGGCAATTGCAGAGTAAATCTCATAATACTGCAAGGCAAATGCTTTTGGAAATATTTCTGTATGAAATTGTCTTTTCTTCGATCGCAAAGACCACTTAACTTACTTTGGAATCTCTCTCCGTCAGAATTCTCTTCTCCTGACGGCAGTAACCATTTCTCTGGCTAAATTCTATACTCCTCGATCTCCTCTTCAAATCTGGAATGGAGGCGAGGATAGACGTATCCAGTAGTGTTGCCAGTCCGGTCCGGCGATCGTCGGTCGGCATGCTTTGCAGGCGCCACTTCAAACGGCGATTTCCTCTGGTGAGGCTTCTTTACTGGTATATCGTGAGACGACGATTGATGGGCTCGGTTGCGGGGATGACGAGGGTTTGCTCTTGATACTTCGAAGACTGGTTCGTGCACTGGGGCTTTCGGAATTCCCCGAGTGAAGTCGTAAAGCTCGAGCTGCTCTTCCAACGTGAGCCCGTCCTTGACAGCACCAGCCACAGGGTCGGGTGCTTCGTATAGATTCACCAACGGAGCCGTTGTGGTGGCTCTGGATCGGTTCTGTCGTTCTTCCACCATTTGATCATGCTGCGTCGCAGGCGTCGGTGTTTGAGTCGCTCGTGCGATCTCCAAGGCCGGAAGCTGTTTAGCCTCCAGCACACACTTGAGGCAGAACCACACGGGCATTTGTGTGGCCACGTTGTTGGATACGTCTACCGTCAGCGTCTTCACCAGACTACACGGCTTGCAGATTGCACGTCGACAGACCTGGCATGACAGCATGGACTGCATCCCGAGCTTGTTCTTGAGTTTTCGGTCACAGGACTCACAATTCTTCAGGTCTGCTTTTGAACGAGGATCCGGGTCTGCGAGCTTCCGGGTCTTGAGCAAGTACGTGAGCTTCTTGATCGAGGCACACTCGATGACATTGGCCGCCGCCAGCAACGAGTCGGCACAGAAGTGGGCCGAGACGCGCTCCGGCATGGCGCCAGCGGCGTCGATAAACCCACGACAGTATAGCTCAATGGTGGAGTCGCCAACCTGGCGAACCAGGAAGCAGATCGAGATGTTGCCCCGGATGATGCCCATCTCTGTGAGCTTGTGGATGCGTGGGATCTTGATCGAGTGCATGAGGAAGTACCCAACACGCTCTCCCGTAGCTGGGTCGGTCGTGATGCCCGTGGCCTCGAGCATGAGGAAATCGCGACGGTGCGCGACCTTACTCACCACCGCCGAATGTTCGCGAGTGAACCACTTGACACCGAGGAACCGGTATGGATCCTGCGCATTGGGGCCCTGGATCTTGGCCAGGATCTTGGCATCTTCAAGCTTGTCGTTTAAATGGGCGCTACGCCAGAGCCAAGAAGCATCCGAGTCTGCAAAGCAACCGAGCATGCAGTCGTCCAGCGTGCCGTCGACCATGCCCGAAGCCACCATCATTGGGATGCCCGGTCTCCGCAGCGACTCGACGTACGTGGTCACAGGAGAAGACGCACTGCTTTCGGCTGAGGACGCGGCGGACTGGTCAATGGGTTCGTCTCCACAGCCGCTGGCGGAGGAAGAAGACGAGGACATCTCCTCCGCCAGACTGCGCCGCAGCTTGGCATTGGCCTTGGGGCCACGCTCCTTGAACACGCGGATACCTTCCTTGGAACGCACGAGTCGCCAGTGCTTGGAGTCCAATTGACGCGCGCCGGCACGGAACGCACTGTTTACTGCTATGGTCTCCTGTACGACCCAGCTCGCGTACTGTGTCATGTGCTCCTGCTCGTCCGCGGACAGATTCAGCGGGGGGAACGCGGTCTTGGGCAGCTTGAACGGCGGCATGTTCGCGGACAGATAAATAATAAAAAGTGTACGCGTAACCACGGCGTATAAGTATAAGTGAGCCTTTCCTTTTGATGGATTGATAAACCAGGCAACCCATAGGTGGCGGTGAGAGCCAGGGGGCATAAGGGGATCTGTTCTATGGCCGGAGGGTCCCAGTTGGCGGAAAGTGCAACTGCGGCCGCATTCTTTGGTGGACAGTCCCCACAAACGCTCTGGCAGAATCAGAACTGGATCGATTATGCCAAAATGTTCCCTGAGGCTTCCCGCAGACGCATGGGCCCTTCACGCGCAGGTTCAGACTGAGGCTCCGTGCTCCATGGATGGGGACGATGGTCGATTGCAAGTCACGAATTCATCCCACGGGGACGTACAGTGGTATCTCGTTATAAGCATCCATCCTTGCTCTTGGTATAATGTCTCCCAGGTAATGATAAAAAGATCAGATATCGAATAGTAGAGGCATCATAGAGCGTGTTCTGAGACGAACCTTCTGTGTCGGATATTGAGCATGTGTGTGCTGGAGTCCAGAACGCTCTCTGAGGCGCGGACCGCGCTGAGTGATGTTGGTGCTGCGGATATAAAATGAGAACCTTACAGTATTAGGCTGACAAGAAGCGACGCAGCTTTGAACGAAGGTTTAGATCGGCGCGAAAGAACGAATTCTAAAGACGACAAGATCACTACTGACAGTCCAAAGCCGTCCTTGATAAAGACGTCAAAGATCTGTTGTGATCAAGTCAATTATTCCCGCCAACACAAGCCCAAGTGTCAGCACTTCATTGCTCCAATATTGCGAATATAGCGAAATTTTTAATGAACTATGGGGAACGACGTAAACACTTAGCTTCAGTTAGGAACAACGCAATTGCGTGCAGTTCGCACTCCGAACGACTGAAGTTTACGCATAAGTGAAACATCAAGGTGTGTGTGCGTCTGATTCATCGGATATGGAAAGTGTGCGCGGGAAATTATTAAACGTTATGTGGGGCGCACGTAGTTCGTTAAACAGTCTGTCTGGAAACAATTCGAACATGACTAGTTTTGCACAGCGAGTGATTGTGAAACACCTATCATACGTTGGTAGTTCGTTTAGCTCCAAATAATCAACAGCACTCGTCGTCTAGTAGCTACGTCACTGTCATCGCAACATTTTCGTCGAATAAAACTTCAACGCTCACTCGAATCGATTTCAAAATTCAACAGAGTTGTTTGCTACTTTTCTGTCCGAACAACTTTGGCGGCCACGTCGTGGACGAAATTGTAGTACACATAGCGGCAGTCGAACTCCATGTCGTGCCAGTAGTTGACCGAGATCGTGGGGCAGAGTTGTGTCGCGCGGTGGTACCACATGGCTGGCAGGTACAGGATCTGGCCGGCGTGCACCACGCACTCGATGGGCTGCAGCTGAGAGGCCATGGGGAACTTCTGCATGTCCATGCGCAGCGGGTCGACTGGGATCCACGGCGTGTCGCCTGTTTGCGGAGATGCCACGATGCTCCAGTCCGCGTGCTCCGGGTGCTTAGCATGGAAGAGATTGGTCAGCTCCTCGTCCACTGGCAGATCGGTCTCTGAAGTCGAAGAGGACGAATGGCGATATCGCGCCGACGGGTATTCCTGCTCGTACAGCCCAGCTATGGCTGCTGGCGGCAGCAGCGTGAAGTGCTTCTTGCCCTTGACCACGCAGTACATGTTCTAGTAGCACAAACACCCAGTCAGAATGCCGTACAGAAGACAATAGAGACCACTGAACTTACCTCGTAGTGGTCTTTGTGCATGGACGACACTGCGCGTTCGTCTCCGATCCAGATATTCACGGCGTCCGGGTCGTTGCCAAAGGCCTCGACGGCCAGGCCGATGTTGGGCGGCACTTCGTCAAAGAGCGCGGGGAACTGATCACGCAGACTGTCGTTCTGCACAGCAGTCTCATGAGCTCACGTGCATTGGTCCATCAAGCGCTTTGCAATACGCACCTGATGCGATAGATACGGCACGCCATCGAAGCCCTCTCGGTCCTCCAGGATGCGCAAGAACTCGCTCATGGGCATGTCCCGCTCCTCCGGCATGACGAAGATCTCCTTCTGGTCGTCCAGACCCAGGACCACGTCGCCCAGTCCGAACGGCGTGACGTCCACGGTCACAGGAGCGTCGCCAGTCATTTCGACCAGGTACTCCTCGTCCGCCCAGCGCGAGCGCACGTGCGCCCAGTCAGGCGACTCCATGGCATTGGTCAGCACCACAGGCACGCTCTTGCTCACAAACCGGCGGTAGAACTCGAGCGGCGAGAGCACGGCCGCGTCCACTGTCGGGATGGCACTCAGTGGCTGCCAGAAGTCGCGCATGTCGCTGCACAGGTTGCGCACATTGGCCTGCAGATTCAGCGGCTCCTTCGTCTGCTCTGCCATAGCCAAACTTCAGACTCGAGGCTCTTCCTGAGACCGCTGGTCGTGTGTGCTACAGAAATGCATCTGAGTGACGACAACTCTTTTCAGCCAATCAAATACCGACTCAATGATGAACCCATTCTCTAGAGCTACACATGCCTTGTTTGGCTCAACACAGCGACTATGAAATTAGTATGATCTTATTAGCTGGTACGTTACAATTAGAATTAGCACCGAGGAATCGTAGCGAGCCCTGCGACTATGCGTCTGTTACTGTGTTCACATTCCCGCGGACTCCTGCGCGTGGATAAAGTCGAGGATCTCCTGCCGATTCGCTCCGCCATGGACGAGATTCTTGATGCGAGTAAGGAATCCCGTATCGACTTGTGGACGCTCCGATCGTTGTTGGTTTCCTTCGCGTTGATAATCTGGCTGGAAGTGAGAGCGGTTGTAGTCTCCGTAGCTGCTGTCTGCTCTCGAATACCGCTGATCATATTGCGCCTGATCCATACTTTGCCCGGTCGCTGTCCCTTGAGACTCGAGCATTTTTGCGATTAAATTGTTCACATACTTGGTCGACGGCTCGAAACCGGAGTGTTCGCGAATGTACTCGGCGATCTGCTTGCTCTGAGCGCCTCGGTGGTGGAGACTCATGATGCCCGAGAGAACGGCGGGATTCGTCACAGAGTGTTTCTCGGTGGCATAGCGTCTGTAGAGCGACTTGCTCAGTCGATGGTTGTGGAGGGCTTGCTGCTGCATCACGATCACTTGCCAGTCGCCGAATTCTCCTTCTCGCTTCACCAGGACGCTGATCTACAGGGAGGATATCATATTTAATGTCAACTTTTCACATCAACATACTGGATATCGGTTGGTGGGGTTGGTGGATTAAATACCTGCGCTGGGCATTGGATTTTGCGAGATCGTTGACGATTCGCATTTGGTTCCGTGCTCGAGTTTGCTGGAGGAGTTCCGCCGTGGATACAGCGATAGAACTTCTTAAAGAATTCGAAATGTTCGGGAACGAGACGATTGGTCTTCGGCTTCTTGGCCTTGAGCAGCTGCTCGTTACGTGCACTCACCCGCACAGCCGAGATGATAGAAAAGAGCTAAAACAATCCAGGATTCATGAGTTTTAGAGTTACTAACGGAGCGAGCAGCAGGCGGTACAAACCTGGCACGTGGATTCGCAATACGCAGCCATATAAGTCTTCAGTGCATCCCAATCCGGAAAAACTCGCTGCTGCATTGATGGCACCGAAATAAGACGGTCAAGCTGCACAACCTCCGTGGCGTCATCGCCAGAGTCCAACTGCTCATTGTCGAAGAAAGTGGGAACATCCAACCCATTGCTTTCGTCCGCAGTCTGGTTGAGATTCTGGTCTGAAAATCCAGGTCTAGATTCCCAAATCACGCCCTGTGCTTGGGAATAACTGGATCCATCCTCGTTTCGTGGTCTCTCGGTGTCGATATGGTGCAGAGTTTCAGCGGCTTCCAGCAACGTATCAGCGGAATCGCGCTCGTTTTTCCGCGCAAATCGTTTGTAAAGCGAGGCGCTGAGCTCATGGTTGTGGAACGGGATTTGCCGTGAAACGATTACACGCCATTCGCCGGTGTGATCGTCTTTTTTAACAGACGCTTTAATCTACACAAGACAAAGAGGGCCGAATAAAAATAAAATTGCAGTCTAATTCCACAGTGCAAAACATAAAATCATACCTCCGCAGGGCAGTTCGTACATCGAGCGCGTCTCTTACGACCGATGCTTTTCTTTTGCCGCGGTTCCGAGTGGATGCATCGAATCCATCTCGAGAAAGTCGCAAATCGTTCAGGAATCAGTTGCTCTGGAGTCGTAGCAGGGGACTTCAGGAGAAATGTGTTGCGTGCTTTCACAGACAGAACTACCGTCATTAAATATCGCTATATCACACAACAAAATACACATGAGTACACCAAAATCCTAGTTCTACAGCGCTAGGAAAACAGGCCGTACCTGGAATGACTGGCGGCTATACGAAGCCATGTAGGCGTTGAACTCATCCCAATCGGCGAAAGACTGGTGTTCCAGTGAAGGTGCTCGAACGAGCTCTTCAAGCTGTACGACGGGCACATTTGAGTCGTCTTCGTCATCCTCCTCGATCGTTTCAGCTGTCGGGAGCGTCTCGGCACCTTCGACGTGAGCTTCGTCTACCAGCCACTTGGACTTTCGTGCAAATCGCTTATATAGCGACACATTAACATCGTGATTGTGAAACGCGACCTGTTTCACAACAGTCACGTGCCACTCGACGCTGTCTGTATCTCTTTCCACATTGGCCTTGATCTACAAGATGACATAAAAACTTACATTCTGCACCCCATACTAAGTAAAACTCGAATCACTTACCTGCGCCGGGCAGTTTGTACTTCGCTGTACCCGAGTATCTGCTTTAAATCGCGGCGCCGCGTGGACACATCTAACCGTTTTCGAGTAGAACTTAAAAGCATCAGGAATCTGTTGGTCGGGGTGCTTTTCTCGGTCGCCCCTATTTCGCACTGTCGTTGACACAGCGATTGCCACCAGATACCGCTGGAACAAAAGAGGACAATGCATCAGACTGCCTGATGGCGCAAAGCAGAATAGCAATTGAAGTCTCACCTGGAATGTACGACGGCCATAGAGTGCTACGTACGAATTGAACGCGTCCCATCCGGAGAACGTTCGCTGCTGCATCACGGGCACTGGCACGAGTCGATCCAGCTGGACAATATCCGTTGTCGCTTCATTTGCGACAGCTGACGCAGCGCTCTCAGCAGGTACTTGTCCATTGTTCGGGTTTGAATGGGCATGCTGCACTGGTTCTGGTGACTGGCGCTGCTGGTCGTTAGTTGGCTCGATATCGTTGAGTAAAAGCGATCCCGAGGCGTCCAAGAACGCCTCATCGGTTACCCATCGGTTGCTTCGAGCATATCGAGCGTACACCAGCGCATTGACGTGATGGTTGTGGACCGGAACCTGCTGCGCAATGGTCACGCGCCACTCGCCAGTCTCGTTGTCTCTCTTGAGACACGCCTTGATCTGCAGACAGAAATCACATCATTCATGCGATAAGCTTGGAGCGTGGGATGCTGCGCTTCTTACCTGTGCAGGGCAGTTGGTGATCCGCGACCGCTTGCGCCGGCCGATGTTGCCTCTCTGATGCGGCATAGCATGAATGCATCGGAAGGTTCTGGAGTAATACCGAAACTGGTCCGGAACCAGCAGATCATGCGAGGTGCTGTGGGCCTTGAGGATGTTCCTGTTGCGCGTCTTCGCAGAGATGATGATCGCCACCGAGTAATTCTACACACAATGGGATGAGCGAGACGCAGGAATCGACTGGCAATCAACGAACGGACCTGGAACGTGCGGTGACTGTACGAGGCCAGATACGAGCTGAACGCATCCCAGTCCTCAAAACTCAGCTCTTGCATCACTGGCACAGAGATGACGCGATTGAGACGAACGATCTCCGTCGGGTCCTCTGGGCTCTGACTCACGGCTTCAGGAGCACTTGGGGAGGCCATGGGTGTTGCCATTCCCAGAGGAACAATTGGCGTCGGCTGTCCAGAGTCTGGCGTGCCAACGGGATCGACAGGAGGCTGGGGCTGGATGAACACCGTGTTGACGTAATGGTTGTGGAATGCGAACTGCTGCGCGATGACCACGACCCAGACGCCGTTCCAGCTCTTCGTGACACTGGCCTTGATCTACGGAGCCAGGAGCAGCGGTCAGAGCTGAATCCTTTAGCAAAGAGAGGTGTCAGTATCGCACCTGGGCCGGACAGTTGGTGTTGCTCCATGTAGGCGCAGTCTGCTGGCTTGCCATGGCGTGATGCGGACCCCAGCCATGCACACAGCCGAACGAAAGGGAGAAGTTCACGAGCGAGCCGGGCACCAGAATGCTTTCTCCCGCAGTCTGCGCCTGCGTATTGCGCATCTCCACAGACACGACCGACTGGACCGTGTAGAGCTACATCACCCATCCATCTACTACATTAGAAAGCTTGCAGTTGAAGAGCAATGCAGGGGCTCCGTGTACCTGGCGCGTGCGCTGCGCATACGCGCCTATGTAGGCCTGCAGGGCTCCCCAGTCCAGGAACTCTCGCTGGTCCACGGGCGGCACGGGGACCAGCAGATCGAGCGCCACGAGCGTCGACGGGTCGGGCGGCAGATTCGGAAGCAGAGGCTGCGCAGAGGGAGGAGCAGTCTGTGCGGCCTTCCCTTCATGCTGCTGCTCCTCCTGGCGCTCGTCCTCTTCATGCTGTTCCTCTTCCTGCCGCGTCTCTTCTGGGGCCGACCGCCGCTGGCGCTTGCTGCGTTGATCGCTTGGGCTTCGCACCATTTTATTTTACTAAAAACGACCGAAAAGAGGAGGAAAAAACCTCGCCCGCGATGTACAAAAATCCCAACGATTGGACAAAAAGGCGTCGAAAAGCGCACTTTTTTATATGATGTCGAGCGCTTGATTGGCAATAAGTCCAACACCAGAACAGCCAGCAAATGGGAAATGTACATTAGGAAATGGAGGCTTAGCTGTCGCGGGTGGACGTGGCGCCGTAGCCGGACGATTGGGACCGTATCAGCGGCTTCTTGCCGCCTTCCTCCATGTCGGAGAACGCGTTGGGGTCCTTGTTCGTGCGGTGATGCGGGTGGAGGTGTCTGGGCGTCGTAAGCGTCGTGATCACGGGGCTCAAGCCGCTCATCGTGGGCGTGGACGCCGACATCATGGACGTGAGCAGCGCCACGTCCTCCTCCAGCTCGATCTCGTCTAGCAGCTCGCCCTCCGACTGCTTGACCGCACGGCGCGCCATCTCGGCCCAGTCGAGACGGTACAGCGCGATGGCCATGAGCGTGAACTTGACGCTCTCGCCCATGACGCTGCCCCACCAGAGCCCGTGCAGGCCTTCGTGCAGCACGATGCCCAGCAGATACGACATGGGCAGCATCACGACCCACGAGCCGCACACCGTGATGGTCACGAGCGTCTTGGCCAGCGACATGGCCTCGACCACGGCAGCCATGATGATGTGCAGCCCCGAGATGAAGACGGCGAGGCAGAAGACGGGCAGCGTGGCGCTGATCTCGGCGCTGATGACCTCGTCTGGCGTGAAGAACGCGATAATCGGCGTGCGGAAGAGGTTCACGCCGAAGGCCGAGACGGCGGCCGTGATGCCGCCCAGCACGAAGCCCACCTTGAGCGTCTGCTTGGCGGCCTCGGGCTGGTTGGCGCCCAGGAAGTTGGCCGCGCGCACCTGCGTGGGCAGGCCGAAGCCCCAGTACATGCCGAAGATGAGGCCCCAGAGGTTGAACATGACGCTGTTGGCCGCCAGGTCCGTGGCGCCCAGCGCGGCCGCGAGCGACGAGATGACGTTGTAGACCCACTCGTCGAGCGCCAGGTTGATGGTCATGCCGAGCGAGAGCGTGAGGAAGTTGTACACGCGGTCCCACTGCATGCACTCCTTGACCTGGAAGCCGAACCATGTCTTCTTGTGGTAGCCCTTGTACGTGAACGCGTAGGCCCAGAGCGCCAGCGGCTGGAAGATGGATGCCACGCACTGCGCGATGGGCGAGCCGATGAAGTGCAGCGCCGGGATGGGCCCCCAGCCGTAGATGAACGCGTAGTTGCTGGCGATGCACACGCCGACGCTCAGGATGCTGATGATCGTGGCCGGGGTCACGATCTCCTGCGCCTGCAGGTACTGCCGCAGCGCGCAGTAGATGGCCTGCGGGAGCACAGTGGGCACGCAGTAGCGCGCGTAGGTGTCCGCGAGACGCAGCACCTCGACGTCGTCCGTGACGAAGCCCAGGATGTGGTCCACGTAGAAGAACGAGACCATGACGGGCACCGAGAGGATCGTGAGGAAGAGTAGCCCCAGGTTGAGCCAGATGCCCACGAGCTCGTAGTTCTTGGCGCCGTACGCGTTGCCGCAGAGCGTGCAGAGCGAGACGGCGAAGCCGAAGATCAGCATCTGGATGCCGTTGGTCCAGATGCCGGCCAGCGCCGCGGCCGCCAGTTCGTTCGAGCCGAGATGGCCCAGGAAGGCCGTGCTGATGGTGGAGAGCGAGATGCGGCAGAACGTGGCCAGCGAGACCTTCCAGCCCATGGACCAGATGGCCTGCGCCTCCTCCGTGTACGTGGGCATGGCCGGTTTGCGGCGCGGCTTCTTGACCTGCAGCAGACCCACGGAGGCCGAGGCTTCCGGTGCGGTGGCGGTTGTGTCCATGGTGGATGGAGGGGCGGATGCGGGACAGCTAGTGCCACAGACAAGCGTACGCGTACGCTACCGAGCGGACGAAGAATGGGGAGGCTCTGTTTTCGCAGAAAGATTGCATTCACTGGTCAATAGAAATTACCAATCTAGTCACCTCAAGATTCGCAAGCAATGATGGGTGAAGCCAGCGATCAGTTTCACCAAGCGACGTGATTGGCTTAAATAGCACCGCAAATCTATCAAGTGGAGCTGGTTATACGAGCCTACGTCGTGTGCGTCACACTCACCATGCATTCGGTGTGCTGGGATATGGATGCGCTTTGAGCGACAGCGGTGGTAATCAAGGTGGGAATGCTGAAATGGAGAAACACAAGGCTGACTGGATAGGTGGAGATGGCATATGCGAATGCGCATGTCCAATGCTTTTCACTCATTCAAATAATAAGTTTATGATATATGCGCGTTTCTTCGATCGAAACGACAAAAATATGCGGAAATGGAATCTATGGCATATCAAATCTGTCCGGACAGATTGTCGAGTGCATTCAGCTGGAGTTGGCCTCCATGTGCTGCTTGCAGAAATAATTATGTTTTTGGTACGAGCGTCGGTTGCAGCCTTCCATTTTGCAGCGGTTGCCGCCCCCATGCGCCCAGCAGAAGCCTCCAGGAGCCGCAACCTTGTTACAGCCTGGCGAATCGCAAATGTGGCCACCGCCATGGGACCAGCAGTAGCCATATCGCTTCGCCTTGCTCGTACAGCCGTCGATCTTGCACAGTTTGCATCCGCCGTGGTGGAAACACCGATTGTACAGTCGAGCGCCGTGCGTACAATTCGGGAAGGTACATCGAGATCCGCCCTGAAAAGAAGAATCAATATGTCAGCAACAATCATCCACTATCAGAAGGCAATATAATTCATGGAAACGTACCCCGTGGCGAACACAACGTCCTCGTGATACAGCAGCGCGAGGGCAATCAATGTGCGCGCATATGGAAGACTTACGCACCCGCATCTTGCCGTTGTGATTACCAATGGACAGCAATTGGTGCACACGCTTCTCTAGGATCGTTTCGGCTGAGAGTAAACTGCGACCCTGGATATGCAGCAGCGGTGCGCAATTTTCGTCGCCTTCGGTATCGTCGTCGTCGAGATCTTCGCTGGCATTCGTTGCGTTTCCATCATCCATGTCGTAGTCGCTGCTCTGGCTTTTGTCATCGCTGTTGTGCTCCTTGCGGCTGGGCGATAGTGTTGGAGACGATGTGCGCGAAGTCGCCGCCAGAGCCTCGGACAGCGGATTGAGGATGAACGCCAAGTTGGCCTTCTCGGAATCCATCTTGATGTTGTACGGACAGATCCAAGCGAAGTGATGTGCGTACAATAAATACTGTACGAACAACAGCAGGCGGAGGTGTTGGTGGGCTGCTTCTTGGTCTGGGCTCCGTGGCTCTTTTTTCTCAATGAACGTCCGAGCGCGTGGGCTACACTGCGTTGTCACCAGTGAAAGACAACAACTTCAGCTTTGTGTTGAGTAAAACGGGGAATGAGCGCTCTGCAGCCGCAAAGGCGCAAGAGAGAGTGCGCGCTGAGCGCCTCCCCTCCCAGTGTGAGCAAAACCAGGTCGCCATGATCGCGGGTGTCATGGGGCGCTCGTTTTTGCTCCAGCGAGGGATCACATTGGATCTGACGCCTCTGATTGGCTGCACTGGGGCGTGACGCCCCGACACGCGCTTTCCAACTTAGACCACCCACCATACAAAAAATCTGGCCAGTCGCTCGTCACTGGCAGCAGACACCGGACTACCAGCAGTTCCTGTTAAATCAAGTTTTTCCCGATTTGAGGAGAAAAAAGGGCGTTGGTAATAGAGCTAAACTTCGACCATGCGAAAAAATTGGCGGCGACGCTGTCGTTTTGCAATGTTTTTCAGCATTTCCTCACCTCGTATCTGTACAATCAAGTCGACGCAACTTCGCAGAACCTACCTTTTTGTTTTGGAAAGAGATAGATACAAGAACGTAATCCTCTATCGCTATGATCACAGTGGCGCTCTCATTCATGTCTACAGTATAAACGATCTCTGTGTGCTAAGCACCCAGGCCATCCTCTTTGACTTGATTACCTAAAGGGCAAAGGATGCATTCGTTGATTGGAAGATTTCGTACGCAGACAAGGCTCATGGTTCATTATTGACAAGGAGGTATGCAAGATACCGCGGCCGCGCTTTCTAAACTCCATTTCGAGCGCAGAAGCACTCATCAATGGAATTGTTTACCGTATTCTACGCGTTCTTAAGCAAAGCTTCTCATTGCAGCTCCGAGATCTTCAATCTGAAAGCAAAAATCAGTGGAGGGGAGTTGGGTTCGGTTCGTACAGTACGACTCAAGGCACCACAAAGCATCAAAGCCAATGACCGGTCTACATTTCGTCTCCGTTCTGTTTACTGGTCGAAAGTCAATCGTGACGCAGGGCGACGCAGGCGATCAGTGCTTGGTGTGTTATAAGATTTATTGTGATATTACCAAAATTTCAATTGCAATCGCTAACACTACATCTCAAGCGCTGTTCTGTACCTATGGATGGGCCGGTTGCATATTGCACTTGACTTGGTCTCGATAAACTATTATTATAGGCGATATTGAAAAGGCAAAATTTAAGTTTCTGTGGTGGTGCAGAGTGACACAAAATGGAGAGATTGACCGTTCTCTGTCCAAACTGATTCCTGGGGAAACGCAAGGTGTACAGGAACTGAAGTTGCACCCGGCGATGGAATGGAACAACCACGGATGGATGCTGCTGTCTGGTGCGCGTGCCATACATGGCTGCACTTCAGTCCAAGGTCATATTTCAGCCTCATGTGCTCTGTCAATCCGAAGCACCGACATGAGCCCGTCATCCCTGCGAATCACCAATAGACTCGGCGAAAAGTCTGCGACAACACTCGACTGGTCGCTTGAAACATGCAAAGATTCTTTGAACGCATCCGAGGTCCATGCCAGTGAGCAAAGATCGCGCCCTCCACCGTAGATGGGGCTTCGTCAGCAGGTCTCGTGGCCAATCGCAGCTGTCGCTTGTTCATGACTCGGTGGCTAATCAGAGCGTGACTGGAATAGAGAAGAACCAGAACGCTCCTCTCGTGACCATCCGCTACAGCAAATCACTGAAGTTGTTTCCTGTTGTATACATCGGCTAAGCAAACGACAGGTATGTACTCTGTACAAGTATTGGATCCGCTCCTGCTTCATTCTGTGGTTCCTTTGGCACGACTGTCAGCAAGAAGGACTCGCAGATTCATTCAAATCATTACTGTAATTTGGCCTGAAGCGATTGCTTCGAAGGGACATCCAACAATTTAAAGGGTGGCAGACACTGATCCTGGATCTTTGTTCGAACTGGACCGAACAGTTCCATCGTACATGGACATAGTTAAAAAATGAACACTGCCAACGTTCAATGAGTACAGTCATCTCTCTCGTACTGTTTAACGCGGCTTCAATGGAACCCAGACGCAATTCCACCACGTATTCTATACTATGCCCGTCACGCTGCTGGTAGAGATGATCTCTGCTGCTCCAGCATATCTTGTGCCGCTGCAGAGTAGGCGCGCACGAGCCCGCAAATATCTGAATCCCGACGACACAAACATCGTCGAGGAATCAAGAGAATGAAAAGCGAGAGAATTGAAAGGATTTCCGTTCTAAATTATGGCGAATTGCTACACGCGGTAAAAGATTCTCTGGTCAACCAAGCCACGGCATGACCACATCGAGACGAGACCGTACACAAAAAGAGTGTCCGCGTACACTTGTTCAGTGTGGTCCGGACATGGACGGTTTAAATAAGTTGGTACGAGGCAGCGGATGCTGCTCAGACGTTGTGGCTTGCGTGCTGCTTGCAGTAGTATCCGTGCTTGAGGTAGGAGCGCTTACTGCAGCCTTCTAACCGGCAGCGATTGCCTCCGCCGTGTGCCCAGCAGGAGCCGCCCTGTGCCGCGACTTTGACACAGCCCTCAGTGCTGCAGATCCGGCCGCCGCCATGAGACCAGCAGTAGCCGTAGCGCTTGGCCTTGCTGTTGCAGTCTTCCGCAAGGCAGATCGTCGAGCCGCCATGCTGGAAGCAGCGATTCCGCAGCTTGGCTCCGTTTGTGCAGCCTTCGAACGTGCAGCGGGATCCACCGCCGTGGCGCACACAACTCCGGCGCGAGACCGCGAGGCTGTGGCATCCGGGCTCCTTGCAAAGTCGAGTCTTCTTCTTTGAGCTCTTCTTCTTCTTGATCATCATACCAGGTGCGGCTGTGGCCACATCGTCATCAGACAGCTCGCTCTCATCTGACGTCGAAGCAGTCGGGAACGGACGACCCACGAGGTCCATCATGGCGTTGGCGAACAGAGAATTCTGCGCGTTCACGCGGTCAATGTGTTCAGGTTCGCAGAACTGGAAAGACCCGATCATCGCGGTCTCCATTCGCGGCACAGTTGGCGGTGTGCGAAGCTGCGGCGGCGCGTTTCCATACACGGGTTCCGGTCCTGGGGACACGAGCATGGGCGCCGTGGCGCCATTCATGCGCTCAATGTCGCGCCAGCAGGCCGCCGAGAGGCTGGGCAGTGTAGGCATGGGGCGGATGAGCGGCTGCGATCGGGCGCTGAAGGACGCCGCCGAGTCCGAGGAGCTCGGCGGGTTCAGGATGAACGCGAGCTGGGCCTTGGCAGCCATTTTCGCGAATGAGGCTGGGGGATGATCGCGGATGTGCATTTTTGCTTGTGGTCACTTGGTGGACGTTTTGATCTGACGTTCTCACGGCTGGCCGCCTCCGAGTCCGCCTCTGTCTATCGCGCGTGGGAATGAAACCTCATGCCTTCGCCGCCCTTGGCCGCCCCTCTCCTGCGTGGGCGCGCGCGAGCCACGCAGTGGATCGACAGCGGAATGTGTGGCCCAATCAGATGCGTGCATTGGTCTTTGCTGGCAATTCGTACGCTGACGAGGCCAATCAGAGGGATGCAACACCAGAACCTAGTCTTCTCCTTGTTCTTTCGCCTCGTTCAAGCCAGCCGGTAAAATACGACAAATGACAACAAAAAGAACCGCCGCAGCCTTGATTTGAGGAAAAGGGGTCACATACTTAGCTCCATATAAAATATAGTGATTGAATTTGAACGAGATGGCAACAAATGCAATTTTAAATGAGACAGCCCAACAGAAGATTCTTGTGCCACCAAGAAATTCGATGGATGGCAGAGTGATAAAATATCGCAATCCCATCAATTACCACAACTATTATTTGATGGAGGTCAAGCCAAGTTAGAAGACAAAAACTGCAGAAATTTTGTTCATTGTGCAGTATAGATTTCATTTGAACAATGTGCTGGGCCGGATAAAGGAGATTATTTCAATAATTCACTTGATAGCAGCTACTGTATTAATAAAACGTGTGCTTTTGTTAGCAGCCATGCAGTAGAGAACCAGCATACCTCTACTCTTTTATTTGTGTGTTTGCTTTCAGCTTCCAAGGCTATAACATTCCACAGGAGGCGGCGTACTTGCTTTTTTATGCAAAAAGTACCGCTCGCAATTATCGAATAGTGCTGACAAACAAGAACTACGTAGGAAACGATTGGAGGGCAAGGCAAGATGTCTTGGCCGGCTGTATACACTACAGTTCGGGTCAACTTGATGCCCCATGGCTTATACAAACTCAAATCTTTAGCAAACACAAAGAATAAGGAAACTTATGGTATCATGACATTGGGAATGGACCAATCAAATCTCTCAGAGCCCAGTTTACATCACGCTTTCCGTTTCTTCAATTTTGATTGGCCATGAACGGGCTCCCCCCGTGTTTCCTGTCGATCCCGCTTGTTCGTCCACTCATGCGTGTCATCTGATACTGCGCCTGTGATTGGTGCGTCTCGATATCCAATGCGATCGCAGCAGAGGCGCAGCTAAGAGCTTCGGGAGGCGCATCCCTCTCAGTCTGTCCACGGCGGTTGGAAGCGTCCAATTACGGCGCGTCCAGCGTAAACGTAGCCCTCGGGGGCCTTGTGGCGGACCCATAAGCGCCCTTCTCTCCTGCATGCAGCCGTGTGAGAACACTGATCTCAGTGAGCCCAGTACGATCCTCTAGAAGCGTGTGGCTCAGGCGGCTGCACCCGCAGAATCGCTCCAGTGGCACCAGCAGAGACGTCCACTAACTGTCCACCCGAGACAGCGTTGTCTCCGGCGGAGACTAATACTGTACTCTGAACCCATCCAGGGAGCTGGCCGTTTCTCGCTCCATTTAACGCACCATCCATGGCGGCGGCGGTACCTTTGCGCTCTTGGAGCGAATTGGACCTGCTCACGGCCGTGGGCACGGTGCTGGACGTACACGACTGGCCGCAGGCATGGATGCAGCAGCCTCTGGCGAGAGCCAACTGCCTCCAAGGGATGCACCACGAGTACGTACGGCTTGCGTTCAGCTCCATCCTGACACTGCGGCCACAGAGCGACGAGCTGTGGCAGTTTTTCTACAGCGATCTCGGCCTCGTGATCCCGTACGAAGACGATGAAGATCAGGACGAAGACATGGGTGACCCAGCGGCAGGCCGCCGGACTAAGACGCGGATCCGATATCCGCCGATAACGACGTCCAATCCGTTCTTTGAACTGCTTAGTTATGTGGTTGTGCAGAATCTAGCGCCCGCCATGCCGGCCGTGGCTTCGAAGCTAGAAGTCGTGGCGCTGATTGAGCAATTGCGCGATCGAGAACAAGAACTAGAAGACGTGATGAAGCTCGTCTATGGGATCTCTGCCGTCCTGAATGGAGCCAGCAGCATGAACAATCAAGCTCTCGAAGCCATCCACACGCACGTGTTGCCGTTCGAGACCCGTGATTACGTGCTGCCAGACCTTGTGACGCTAGTGGTAGCCGTGCATGACGAAGCCACCAAGATGCAGAACTTTGTGAACCAGCAGCTGTGGGATCTGGCCGAGACCAAGATAGAAGCCATCATCCAGAGTGACGGCTCCTCTATGGAGCTCAAGCCTGGGCCCGTGGTGCATAGTTTCATGGTGGAATCGACCTATGCGCTGCCCGAGGCCTCGCATGATCAGCTGGTTTCGCTGACTGCCCATTTGTTGCAGCAGTGGAAGCAGCAAATCCAGCCGCTCTATCCTCCGGAGCTCTACACGCGAGGCGACGCTATTTTCGCTGACACGGTCGACCCATCGCTGTATTGTTATCCCATGGTGACCACCAGCAGCAATAGCTGCACCAGCCAATCAGTAGCATCGACTGTAGATGCCTACTTAGATGGAAGCGTTCATGTGCAGTCGTACGTGAATAACACACCGCCGGCATTGAACGCAGAGTTCTCGAAACTGCTCGCAGGTGTGCTGGCACGCATGCTGCCGTGCTTCGAACGTGTGGTCGCATGCCCAGCGAGTCCTCCGATGGTGATCCCGCCGTCTGACGACCCTGCGTGGCTCTATCCCCCACCCGTGCCGACTCAATTCCCAGGTATGAAGTGGCTACAGTTCGATCTTCAAGAAGTAAAAGTATTGACCATGTTTCTGATATATCTGATCATCAGGCATGTCAACGGATCCAACGCTAGTGAAAGCTCAATGGCAGGACTTCTGGATGGAGTACGGCTTTCCTGTCCGTCCTCCTCTGCCGGATGACAGGTCCGCTCCATTCTCTGGCTGGGGCGCCTTTAAAAGCCCAACGTCAATGCGCGGCTCTCAATTGCACGCCAGTGTGCGCGTTTCGTCCATTGAGTTGGCGCCAGGCGCGCTAGACGCGTACGAGCCCAGCAAATTCGACTTTGCGAGCCCCAATAGCTCTGTAGAACTGCGCCACGCTGTGGCAGTCGGTGTGTATGTCGTCTCTGTGGAGAACCTGATGCTGCCGCCCACACTCTCCTTCCGTGCGCGTGGGACGCTGACTCAAGCGCCGCTCCATGGATACGACGCCGAATTGCTGACGTACGGCAGCACTGGGCAGTGGGGCGATGGGAGCTGCCAGTATTTCGGCCGAATGAGCCTGCATGAAGGCCGCAGCATCGTATTCCCGTCCTGGTATTGGGCCCAAGTGGACCATCTTGAACTTCAAGACAAGACGCGACATGGATCTGTGACATTGATGACGGTCTATTTCATGGACTCGAACAAGAACGACAACGTCCCATCGACAAACAACGTGCCTCGACAGCAGCGGCACTGGAATGAGCAAGGTGTGGTTGATATACTGACGCGTTCGCTGCCTGCGATGCCCGAGATCATTCTCAACCGGATAGCGCAGTTCGGAGTTCGTGGCACACCGCTGGAACAGGCAGTAGACCTGAAGCAGCGACTCTGGCAGGTCAGAACAAGCCAATCGCCTGGATTATGGGCGGACGAGCGCCACTTCAATCTGTGAGTTGAATTGAGTGAGTGAATGTCAAGTGAGTTTTAGTTAGAAGTGATCAGGGGAAATTGCTATTAAATCAAAATGAGCGGCAATAGTTTCGAAAGTGGCATCTCTTGAGCTTTCAAAGCGTCAAGGACGGTATATGCTTGCCCACTGTACTGTAGTAACATGCTTGCTTGTTAGAGAAGCTAGTGGTCCTGGTCACGTAATCCGCGTCGTGCGCAAGGGGCAACTTGTTTGAGTGTGAGTCCGGTTCTCCAGTCCAGTTTAGCGTGTTCGGTTAGACCGCGTGCCATTCCGTTACAACCACGCACGCGCACCAGAAACGTGAGGCTGGCGGCGGCTGCTGCTGAATTGTAGATTATCCGTTCGTACATGCGCATAAGCGCAAGGCGAATCGTCGTTTGATACGTTGCTCTCACTGTATCTACGGTGGCTAAGCATGGTTTCCGGTCTTTAATCAGTCCAGCGTGCATTTGCGCGCAGAGTAATCCGGCCCTATTAGGTACAGACACACAGAGTGTAGAGGTCAGTAGACACAGAACAGACGCTTGCTTTCCTCCTGCATGCATGGTGATCGGCCAATCCTCCATGATGGCGTTGGAAGCTTCAATCGGCAGTCTCACGGGTGCTTCTGGGGAAGCGAATCGCCTTTGAGATCGTGCTGGCACTCGTCTGCAGCTGTTGCTCTTCCGCTCCTGACGCTCGTAGTACCCGCAGATCCGAGCTTCAACGAGTCTTTGCTACAATGCGACAACCCAAATTTCCATTCCCATGGGCTGCTTACGCTCACGCGCATATCCGCACTGGCCTGCTTCCTTCATGCGCCTCAACAGCATGACACGACAACATCAAGACGATCCGAGGGCCGAGAGAATAGAGAGTGAACGACGAGAATCCACCCGGGACGACCAGCGGCGGAGAGATATCAGGCACCCACCAGCTTTTCATCTTGATACTGACGTGCTCTATCCCAAACGGATCGGTCGTGATAACGCACACATCTGGCAATATGATATAAAAAATATTCGAGATACTCACTGGCCATGCGGGTAGGTTCATGAGCCAATATATAGTAAAATCCAGTTTACTATTCTCTCACTATACTTAAAACGCATAGTTATTGGCTTAATAGAATATATTGTATTAATTCGTACAGATTTCTACTTTAGCTTTTGAAAAGGTACAATACAGGATGATCCATAGAGAGCTGTGTCTGTTTTCTGCGCAGATGTCCGACTCAGACGAAGCGCATGTCTGTCTTTCTGAGACCGGTCTTTCCCGACAGCTCCTCTGTCCACGATCCGTCCAGAGCCCAAGAGCCAAGGCAGCGTCATCGTCATGGTCGTGGCCTTATCCGTCCAAGACCCAGTCCCAGTGGCCGCCATGCCTTCGTACGCGGAGGAAGCGCGAGCGATCTGGTCCATGGGCTGGAAGGTGAGTCTGGCCACGTTGTGCCAGGTCTCGCAGTCCACCATCAGCATGGCCTTCCTGGGCCATCTCGGCTCGAACGAGATGGCGGCGGCAGCGCTAGCAGGTATCTGGATCAACGCCGTGCAGATGCTCAACTACGGCTTCGCTATCACACTGTGCACGCTCTGCGGCAACGCGTTCGGGGCCAAGAACTACGACCTCGTGGGCATCTGGCTGCAGCTGGGCCTGCTGGTCATGCTGGTCTTCTCGGTGCCCGTCATGCTCTCGTTCTTCTTCGTGGACCACGTGCTGGCGTTCGTGACCGACGACATCGAGGTGCTGAATCTCGCCGGTCTCTTTGCGCGCTGGTTGATCCCGACCGTGATCCCGCAGGCGGTCTACTGCGCGCTGCAGCAGTACCTGCAGGCCCAGCAGATCTTCACGCCCGTCACGATCGTGAGTATGCTCAGTGTCGGCGTGTGTCTAGTCAGCAACCACGTGCTCGTCTACGGACTGGGGCCGATCCCAGCGCTGCACTTCATCGGCTCACCCATCGCACAGTGCGTGGCCTCACTCTTCCAGCCGCTGGCGCTCTGGGCCTACGCCTTCAAGTACAAGGGTCTCCACAAGCGGACGTGGCCTGGCTTCCAGCTTCAGGAATGTCTCAAGGTCGAGCGCATGTACAGCTTCTTCACCATGTCCATGGGCATGATGATCAACACAGCGCTGGACGAGTGGGTCTACAACGTGCTCTCATCTCTAGCCGCGACGCTGGGCCCGACCGATCTCGCGGCCAACAGCGTGCTGTTCAACCTCTGGGGTATGATCTACGGCGTCGTGTTCGGCTTTGGTCTGCCCACACAGGTGCGCGCAGCCAACTTCCTGGGCGCGAACGAGCCCAGCGCCGCCAAGCGCACCATGTACGTGGGCTTTGTCATGGGCGGCGTGCTCAGTCTGGGTATGGTCGTCGCGCTCTACGCGTTCCAGAACACCATCATCTCGTTCTACACGCCGGACGCCGAGATCGCCGACCTCGTGGCCAGCTCGATCCCGATCTTCTGCCTCGCAGTGTTCGCCTCCGGTCAGCACGTGCTGCTGGAGGCCATTGTGGAAGCCATGTCGCTCGCGACCATGCTCGTGGCTGTCACGATCTGCGGCTCCTGGGTCGTGATGCTGCCCATGTCGTATCTGCTGGGCGTGGTGCTGCAGGACGGACTGCAGGGTCTCTGGTGGGGCAGCGTCTGCGGAGAGATCGTCAAGGTGGCGCTCATGGCCATGGCGCTGAATCGCATCGACTGGCCCAAGATGGCGCTGAGGGCCATGACCAAGGCCGACAGCTGAAGCCAAAGACCAGAGTTCAATTAATTATTAGCAGCATCTGATTACAGCCGACTTTACTGTACCCTAAACCTGATTTTCGTAATGAATCTGATTCGGAGGATCGGCATTGGGCTCACATTCCACGGAAGCCAGTCAAGTGCATCTCTTGGTCTCCATTCGCCGTCTAATGCTGTGGTCCTGCCATCGCGCGACTGGCCATGCTAGCTCTATTGGCGTCTCTGCTGCTGCTGGCGGCGCATGCTCAAGCGCTGGACTGCTCGAATGACATGATGACCCAGGCGGCGACGGTCGTGGCTGCCCACGAGACGCTCTTCTCTTCGTGCGAGAGCGATCTCGGCTTGGGCTCAGGCGCCTTCATCGATGCGAAGTACCTGGATCCTGACCAGTCTGAGCTCATCTGCGCCTCTCAGGATTGCGTCCAGGCGCTGATCGTTGCGATGGAGAAGCTGCCGGACTGCTGCGTGCCCGACGGATCGACTGGATGGAGCAACCTCCCAAGACTGGCAGACAGGATCCTCGACCAATGCATTCTGCGCGATGAAGAGCTGCTGACAGAGCAACTGGATTCCGCCATAGCAGAGCTCCCGGACCTTCAGGTGCAGCTCACGAACGTCCGACCAGTCAACGCGAGCTCCGAGGTGGACGTCGTCCTGAACGTCAAGACCCGCGCACTCGTCACGACTTCAAGCGCCAATTCAAGTAGCCAAGCGACCAGCAGGGCGACATCAAGTGCCAACGCACTCCGCTCTTCGATCGTTGCGAGCCTTGCTGTGCCGATTGTCGTGCAATATCTACTCATGTAATCAAAGCAGGAAAAATGTGTATTCATAAAGGAGTCCCCTACGTACCTACTCACACGCACAGAAACAAACACTTGGACCTTTAAAGTGCGCACTCGTAAAGAAATGTCTGTTGCGGCGGTCGTGTTTCGCTGCATACACCTGTCTCAGTTGGCTGGTCTGAGTTACACGGCTGCTCCTTTGACGGCGCTGCTGGTTCGTTTGGTGCAGGTTTCGCTTCACACTCTACAGCTTTCTCTGGCACAGGCTCAGTCGCTTGCGCTTGCTGCTGCATTGGGTCCCCTTGCGAAGGCTCATCGCCTTTGGCTTCATCTCCACCGCCTCCCTGAATCGTCTGTCCAAGCTGCTTTTCCCACGTGCCTTCGGCTTGTTGCAAGAAATCCGTTGTCGAGGCAAGCGCGCTCATATTTCGCTCGCGGATCGTGAGGACTCGAGTGTAATAATCCTGGATCTGCTGCTGCTGTAGCATCCGCTGGTGCTCTAGATCGTCCATCCGAGCCTGAATGATCCGCGGGTCCATGATCCCGCCGTAGAGCGTATTGTCTATGCCGGCTAGCGTCGGCAGGCCAGCTGCGAGCATGGCTTGTTGATAGCAGTACTGCTGGCGCTCCAGGTGCTGCAGATACGCTTGATTCGCAGCCATTGTTCTCGGAGAGTAAGCCGGTTGTTCCGTCGTTGCTGAAGCCGCCGCCGCTCGTCGCAGTTCATCCTGCATACTAAACCCGTTCGGGTCACTCAATTCCTCCATCAATTGCTGCTTGCGATGCAGACGCAGACGAAAGATGGCGGCCAGTTTCTCCTTGGTGGCAAAAATGCCAGCGTCCACTGGATCAACTGGCGGACGTGTCGACTCAGTATTAGTTCGTGGCTCCTCTGAATTGGATGCGATCCGTTGCCGCGTGTTGCGAGAATTGGATCGAGTGTCTCTGGGCGACGCTCGCTTCTTGGATCGCGTCGGAGTCCGGCTGCGCGTCTTTGACTGGGGGACCTCGTCTTCGTCATTTTCACCATTCCCATCGTCATCATCGTCGTCATTAGACCCAGCTGATGAGACCGACGACGTCGAGAAGCGTCCTCGAATGTCCACGTCCAGCTCCAAATCCACATTCCCAGAGCTTCGTCCTCGCAGTTTCCGCTCACGATCTTCGCCAAGCGTCTCCACGACCACCTGCACGCCTCGCTGGATAGCTCGCTCCACCACGCGACGAGGTTTCTTCCTCTCGCGCGAGTCAGATCCGCGGGCTTTGGCTCGAGTCTTGGCACTGTTGCTCCCGTCTTCTTCCTCTTCCTCCTCTTCGCTGCTGCTGCTGGACACGCGATTGTACTTCTTCCGAGCCACAGGCGACGCTTTTCGAGTAGAAGTGGGGCGTTTGGGCTTGGCAGGTGGCGCTTCAACCGCTTCTTCCTCCACCTTTGGCGTCGCCACTTCACAAGGCGCTTTGGTTTCTTCCGCTCGATTCACTTCGGCCTTGATCTCCGTGCTGGAATTGCTCTTCGCTCCATGGAAGAGCGACCGCTTGCCCGTCCAGCTCGCGCCTTTCTTGACCACGCCTTTGGTATGGCGTCTGTGCGGTGTCAGCTGTGCGACGTCGACCCACGCGTCGTATCTCGAGTTCCAGCCCATGTAGTGGATGAACGCCGTCTTCTTGGCCGGGTCCAGGTCCAGAATACGCGCCTCGCACCATTTGTCGGCCGAGAGGGCGTCCACGAGCAGTCCGAAGCCATGCAGTGCCGAGCGATCATCCGCCGACCCCTCGGGCGTGTCCGTCTGCGCGGTCTTGCTCTGGGAGCGCGGGGTCGACGCCTTCTTCTTGGGGGACTTGGCCTTGGAGCTGTTGCTGCTGCTGCTGTGGCGCGTGGAGCGCGTCGCTGGCTTGGGCTCCTCCACTGCGGAGGAGGAGGAGGCGACAGACTCATCTGCAGGCAGCGTGGAGCGCAGCAGCCGCCGCGTGACGTACATGGTGCTCAGTCTCTCTCTCTTGGGCTGATGAGCTCAAGGGGCGCAATTGGCTTTTGGATCTGGAAAGAAACCCATGACAGGGGGCTTCTATTCAGGACGCTTCAATCGCCGGAAACTTCGCGCAACATTCACGTCCTCTAATGAGGCTATGGATACATATCCATGCCGCACGTGATGTATTCATGAGTCACACGAGAACAACTCGTCTGCCTCAAAATCCATTGGCGGAGTCTGCGTTCGTGGTCCATGCGTCTGGAGCGGCTGGAGAAGAGCGGTCGATTGATGAGAAGGTTGCGAACAACGATTGGGTTCAAAACTGGATTATTATGGGTCCCTGGACTGCGAAGTCTATACATCATACATGCAAAATTGGATCTAACTATAATGAACGAACACCTGCAAGCGCATGGCCGCGCAACCAGCAGTCGGCACGTGGAACGCGACTCGATTGATCACCAAAGCGCCAGCATCCAAGGCGGATCTCCAGAGCAGCCTCCACCTCCATCATGGGAACAGCTCAGTGGCTAGGTACCCGCCGTTATGAGGGCGGTACCCTGCCACGAACACCACTGCAGCGAACCGACAGTCGGCCGAGCTGTTCCGTCGAAGAATCGGGGTCGCAAGCGGAAGCACCGTCTTGCAATGCGCTGCATCAGTGCGAAGCCGTGATGGGGGCAACACATGATACGCTTGGCGGGCGCTGGAGCTTGTTAAGGAAGACCGTGCTTGACCACATCTGCGGCGTAGCACCCTTGAGTCGGGAAGCCGAGGTCTTCGTTGTATAGATCGCAAGCCAGGACGCGCTCTGAGCTTGAGAGGCGCATGAGCTCATCAGCGAGCTGCTGATGCCAATCGAGCTTGCTTGCGAGGATGGCGTTGAGCTCGGACGACGGCTGTTGCTTGAGCTGCGAGCGCCAGGCGAGCGCAGGCGCCTGCATGACTTGGAAGAGCGCGCGGCGCTCAACGATCGTGAGGCCGTAGGCGCTCAGTCGACGCAGCACGCTCGGGTGCATGCGCTC